>JBAMBS010001465.1:0-89590 GCA_037044455.1 Zygothrica quintamaculata
TTTATCATTGTCCAAGGGGTGTATTACAAAGACTGGAACGATGAGAGACGTGAGTAAAAAATTTTTTGTTGGATTTTGATTTTTTTTTCTACAGGTGTAAACAATTGACATATTTTTTGTTTTAAGCTTGAGGAAATGGACAGTGAAAAATTAAATGAGCTGGAATCAATACTATATGCATCTATACACTACAATGATGCAACTATTGAGCAGCAAGTCGAACAGCAGCATGAGGAGCAACAACTGCAGCAACAGCAGGTCGCAGACGCTCAAAATATGCCACCACCGTTGCAACAAAAGGAAAATAAACATCGTTTTGTTAGCGATAAGCGAATTGTTAATAATGCAACAGTCAAGACACGATACTGGACAGAAGACATTGCCGATAAATCAGTTGCAACAGTTTCTGCTAAAGCAGACACAAGCACAAACATACATATTGCAGGTGTGTATATATAATATATTTGTATAAAGTATACATACAAATATCTTAATTTATATAAACATATACATATTAAATTGAATGAAATCAAAAACTCTCCCTGCGGTTATTGCGCGTGAGCTTAAAACGCAATATAGATTGGAAGTTCCAGTGAATATACATTTTTATTTGTTATCGCTCTTAAGTGCAAGCTGTTTATATTTCCATTTTGCTTGTAGCAAAGTTAAGTTGTTAAGTCATATGTGATTTTAATTTAGCGGCAAAAGATAAACTTATTCAGATTTAGTATCGTAATGATGTAGAAGTAACATTATCTGGCTTTATACTGGTGTACCCTTATATATACAATATATAAATATATGATTATGGCCTGGAATAGATTGTTATATATATTTTATTTAGGTAGAATTTTTATTTATTTGAAATTAATATTGAAACATTAGATTTAACATTCAAAATTAATTATACATTTCTCTGGCTAGCACCATGACACAACATTGGGTGTTTGGCCTATTGAGGACACCTTTACGCGCCATATATAATCATCTTACTGATGTCAATCAAGGCTTTATTGTGCTTATCACAATCAAATTGTTGTGCATATTTACATTGTTAAATTATTATTATGAAAATTATGGACGCGATTTGTTATATTGGTTTGATGCAATTTCAACAAATCCGATTGAATATATATTATCGGTTATTGTATTAACGATCGCTGTACATATATTGATGTCATGTGTAGAAGTAACAATACTTGCAACTTTAATAAGACGCAATACATGCCATTTTAATAAGCCAAGGCAACATTTTGAAGAGCGTTATAGACGATTTGTAATAATGCGTTTGGTGCAACAGCTGGAGAACGCATTGCAAATGCAAAAACGATATTTCGTACGAGGTCATGACCAGCAAGAGCTGGCAATGTTTGAAGATTTACATTTATCCCAACAACAAATTCATCAAGCTGTTAATGATTTTCGTAGTGCGGTTGCCGTATTGCTATGGCCCAACCGTTCTGATCTACAAATGGATGCATTTGTTTTATATCATATTGATGAATTGCAGCTAAACGAACTTAATAATCAGGGTTATAGTTTAAATCAAGCAAATTCTACTGATATTCGTAATGAATATTTAAGAAGTTTATTAAATCCACCTGGATACTGAACTAAAATTATCCTCGCTATTAATAAAAACGTTTATTGCCTTGCAGTTAAGCAATATTTTTATTTTCTTACTCATTTTCAGAGCCAACAGTTGAAACACGAACAACTAATGTTACTGCAACTGCAGTTACATTAAAAAATACAGAAGAAAGCAACGAAGCCACAAAAAATAAACCACCAACTGTTGCTGCCAACATGACACCACCTGCATCTGCAACTGTTGCCAAAGTTAACCCAAAACGTTTGCTACCTAAGAGTCCCAAGAAAACAACACCACAGCCACAGCAACCAAAAGCTGTTAGTGCAGTGCAAAACTTACTGCAGCAACAACAGCAACAGAAACATCAAACGCAAAAGAAGCAACAATTGATGCTACAAACACCAAAGAAAGAGAAACTAATCAACCAGAAACCAAAGGATGACGAAGTAGAAAAGTTTGATCAACGACTTCTGGTCGCAATACCAAATGGACCACGCATCAAACGTGAGCCTGGACAACGTACAACAGGTCCATTTGCCAAGGCCAGTCGTAAGCTGGATCAGTATCAGCAATTGGCACAGAAACGACAAAAATCCAAAAATGTTCGCGAGAAAAGAAAACTTAAACAGATTCAAAAGCAACCAATAGAAATTATAAGTTTGTTGGATAGTGATAACTCAACAGATATGGATGATGTTATTGTCGTACCATTGCCACCGGTGCCAATTATAAATATTGATGCTAGTGACGACGAGAACACCGCTAATGATGATAATGATATAGAAAAATTGGACCAAAACACACAGCCATATCTAGAAGAAAATGCAATGGATGCAACTGATGTTAATATGATTGCAGATGGTGCAGATGGTGCAGATGGTGCAACGGAACAGCAGGCGACAATGGTATCAGTGCTAAGTTCACCTTGCAATTCGGTTCTGTCCTCAGATGATTTCATTGTACAAAACGATACCAGTCGCTTACTAGCCGATCGAGCACGTGCCACAGACGATGATCTTTTGGTACTAACAGAAAATGCTATACGTGATGCAGCCGAGGCAACTACAGCTGAACAAATAGAGAAAGAACCAGCGGCTGATACCTCATCCGAATATGAATTTGTGCCACCATCGAGACTTGAGGAAATTAAACAGAATTATCGTGTTGATGATTCACAATATCGTGCTCTGGATGTATATGAAAGTGAATCAGATCTAACGGAAAGTGGCATCTACTGCAAAGCCAAGCTAAAAGCTACACCCACAATTATACGAAATATTGATCAGGAGTCAGATAGTTCTGATGTGGAGCAGATTGTGCAAACGAATATTAGTAAGACGAAGCGTTTACGTAAGCGTCGCGCCTCAAGCACAAATCAAAGTCAATCCGATCCAAACAATGAAATCGATATTGATGACGATGAAACGGATAGTGATAATGGTGTGCAGGCAACAGGTGTACCAGGCATAGCCCGTGGCATGGCGTTAGAACGTTGCAAACGAAAAATAAGACGCATAAGTCAACGACGCGCATCGGAAGGTACATTGGTGGAAAATAAATTATCAATGGATAATGCCAGCTCAGAATCAGGTGCAGAGGAGTCTCTACCAACAGCACGTCAAATTGCTGAAAGGCTGCTGCAACAGGATCAGAACAAAACACAAACACCACCTAATGATGACGTTGTTATTGATATTGATAATACGAATGATGATATTTATGATAATGATAATGATATTGATAAAGATGATGATAATTCTGATGGAACTATTGGTTATGATGCAAACACTGCAGATGAAGATGAAATGGAGAATGCTGTAACAGAGGAAATAAGTGCAGCATTTCAGCGTCTGGATGAACGCGTTGCATGTGAAACCAAATGTAAACGCCAACAAGAAAAACTTCCGCACAACGTAATACAGCAGCAAGAAGCTAAAGAGAAGGAGGAAGAGGAGAGTGTGACAACAACTAGCTTTGAGCAAACAATGCCTATAATTAAAACTGAAATGCTGGAAATACTCGATGATATTCCAGAACCCGATGCAGACCCAAAAAACCAAGTTTCCGCGTCGCAGCAACAAACAGAATCATTAATCCAAGTGGAACATAATGTCGCTGAGCTTAAAGAAGATCTGCGTGGCGGTGATTTAATTGGTTGGGATGATGAAATGTGCCGCTTCTATAATGACAGTTGGAATGGTGAAAACTTTAATATGCAAAAGATTTTAAAGGCTATGAGTGGTAGGCTTTTCATTAATAATCATCATCATATCAAACATCCATTAAACTCTCTTTGTTCATCAACAGCTCAAAAAAGCGAGTGGCGTATCATAGCAGCAGATCGTTTTCCAGTTGTAAAAAAACGCTCCAAGCTGAAGTGCACAAATTGCCATGAGATGGGACATATACGCTCCAAATGTCCGCGTCCAAGAAAACCACTCATTTGCTTTACATGTGGCTTTAGTGGACACACTGAACCGCGTTGTCCAAATTCCATTTGCCTTGGTGTAAGTGAATTCTTAACATTTTGAGTACAACGAATAACGAATATCCTTTTATATCCTTTATAGTGTGGCGTTAAGCAATCGCTTTATGTGCAGAAATGTAACAAATGTTCATATCAGAGTCGTTTGGTCTGTCAGATATGCAAGATGCGTGGCCATAACCATGACTTGTGTCCGGATAAATGGCGACGCTATCATTCAACGGTATTTTTCGTTTCGTTTAATTTCTGTCTAGCGTTTGTATCTTCCTTGTAAAATGTAACTATCCCTTTTTATTTTATTGTAGACTCGTTCTAATGAAATGCTGGATAGAAGTTTTGAACAGCGGACAAAGAATTGCAGCTATTGCTCAGCGCGTGGTCATCTGTTTGAGGAGTGTAATCAGCGTATTGGAGAATATCGTCAATCACCTAATACCAGCAAGATTATATCATATAAAAAGGTTTATAAGGATCGTAATGAACCCATAAGCTACCTAACAGATCTAGGATCATTCTTTTCTATTGATACACCATTTCATTTCAATTGGAGCTCAGAATTTCCTGCAAATAGTTGCTATGCACGTTTCCTCAAAGCTGTGGGCTTGGCACGTCCATATAAACATGGAGAGACAACTGTTGCAGTACCACAAAAGATCTATACTAATGATTATGTGCCCAATGCACAGGTTAGAGCAGCACGAGGTATAGAAACAGCCACATCAAGTGTAACAATACAAGAGTTGCCAGCAGAAAAAGATGCCAGCACATTTGAAGCCATACCAAGCACATCAACTGCTGCAAGTTCAACGTCGCTGGAGATACAACAGAAGGAGATAACTAGCAATTATCAAATAAAATCTCCAGAGCCGGCATCTCCTTCTACATCCACATCAAGATGTAATATAATATCAAAGATAACTGTACCACAACATGACTTGGATTCAGATTCAAATTATAGCTTTTCGGAGCACTTCGAGGCACCCAGTTCAACGACAACCTTCAGTGTGCCTGAGCAGGTGCAGCTTAATTCCACAAATCCCTTGGATAATCTACCTGATGTGATACCTTTAAGTGGTAGTAATGTTGATGATGATAATGATGTACCCAACTTCAGCAGCAACAACCAAGGCATATCCATGTGTGTAAACAGCAAACAAACAACAACATTGCCATCGACTTCAGCAGCAGCAGAGCAAAATCAACAATCGGAAGGTTTACCCGATATACCATCAGAAGCTAGAATGCTAATGGCACGTGATCAAATTGAATATCTCTTCAGTCCAGAGGGTCGTCAGTTCCTCACACAATCAGCCACACAATGTAATGTAAATGTGCGCATGGATTTCAAAGAGTACGGCTATGTTCTAGTTATTTATGGTCTCAAAAAGAATCAAGAAGATTTGCAATTGATGCTATTGCGTCGCAATCAGGATGTTAAGCGTAAGACCACTGAATTCCAATCTCAAAAGCCTCCAAAGCGTATCGATGTACTCATACGTTTTATGCGTGATGGCATCAATAGTTTAACCACTAATCTTGGCCACCCCCGCAACCATTATATACGCATTATGGCACTAGAGCAAATAAATACAAAGAATAGTTTTAAGCAAGCCGAACGCAAGCGTCGCTCTCTTAATATGATACTCTTTGGACAGGCTGGCTTAGGCAATGGTGCTATGCATCTGGATCAACTATTAGTCATACTTAAACGACTGGAGGAGGAAAATTCATCTGAAGAGAATGCAACACCAGGTTTACGTAAGGAAATTGAAGAGCATTGGCGTGTCATCTTTAGCCCCTTTCCACATACCGACTATGAATCATTAATTAGATCCTATGATAAATTGAATATAAAGAATAGAATGGCCGTAGAAAGCATTGATCAGATGATGCATGGATTGCAATCGATGCGCAAGCCGCAGACACCTAAGAAAAATGATCGTACAAGTTTACTACCACTGCCACCAGTTTGGCAGCAAGACGTAACACCTACTAACACCAACAACAACAACAACAATAACAATAATAATAATAATTCTAATAATAATAATATTTTCAATAATTCTAATATTAATAATGGAAACAAGAATCGTCCAGCAAGGTCACTAAGATGGGCAGAAGACATGCCACTACCACCGGTTTGGCAATATCAAGAAGATGATGCTAGACGTTCTGTACAATTACAACAACAACAACAGCCACAACATCATCAACAACAACAACTAAATCATCAACAACAACAACAACAATACAATCGATTTACAAAACAACGTTCAGCTCCATACACAAAGCTTTCAGTACATCAGCAACGTCAATTACCCCCTCCACCTGTATGGCAACATGAACAACAGGAGCAATATAACAATAATAGAAATCGTCCACCAAAGGAACGAGTATTACCAATTGTCAGAGCAACAGCTGAACAGCATGGCATGTTGTCGAGCATTAATGCACAGCAACAACAACGCACAGAAAGTGGCAAATTACAATCGGAATGTGATAGACTGCTGGCCGGCATGGATCAGGACTCACGTAATAATATTAACAAGGATGCCACAAAACCATCAATATTTTGGTCACGTGAATCACTTAAATATATCGATGATCTCTTCAAATTAACCACCAATCCTCAATCTTTAGAACGTTTAAATCGTGTACTCCAACGTTCACAACGTGGTCAACTATCGCATCTCGATTATCGTGCTGTCATACGACTCCATACGTTGATGCGACCTAACTAAACATTGGACAATTTATCTTTATATAATTACAGTTCTAAATCAACCTAAAGGAAACTAATTACAATTTATTTATATACATAATTAATATAATTAATCATAATGAAATTAAATTGAATTGTAATATTGATTTTGCGAAACAAATTGCGCAAAACTGTATAGCTTAAGTATATTCACACACCGACATATATGTATAATATCTGATTATATACACCTATATCTAGACATCAGTTAAATTCTGTATAAACACTATAACATTAATCATTGAAATTTAATCGAGAAAAACCAAACAAAGAAAAGAAGAATGAAAAAAAGGAAATAAATTTATTGCTTAGAAAAAAAAAGAAAACTAAACTATTTATTGGAAAAGAGTTCTAAATCTAAAATATGTAAAATTAATTAAGGACTTGCTCTGGTATATAAGTACTGTGACTTGTCCTAGACAATAGGCAATAGTTTTTTGAAGTTTCTTTTTTTTAATTTATTTTACGTTTTATGAATGGAAAGAATAAATTTCATCCAAAATGTCACCAAATTATAAGCATATGTCGCCAAAGTATAAGCACATACTGCCAGAATTTAAGCACATGCTGCCCGAGTATAAGCACATGCTGCCAGAGTATAACCACATGGCGCCAGAGTATGAGCATATGTTGCCAGAGTATAAGCACATGCTGCCAGAGTATAAGCACATGTTGCCAAGGTATAAGTACATGTTGCAAGAATATAGGCCAGAGTATAAACACATTCTGCCAGAGTATAAGCACATGTTGCCAAAGTATAATCACATATTGCCAGAGTATAAGCACATGTCGCCAAAGTATACGCACATGTTGCTAGAGTATAAGCACATGTCGCCAGAGTATAGCACATATCGCCAGAGACAATCACGCCTGAATCATATAATCCAAGCATCTATATCCAGACGGCAAAATATCCAGATACAGTCATGAAGTTATGCGTCAAGAGCAAAGGCTAAAAATTCCTGTAAAATACTACACCAACAATTAACCAAAGTAGAGGATAGAAGAAAAACAGCTTTCAAATTGATATTGCATAATAAGAAAGGTTTATTCCAGGATAGCTAAGATGCAACTTGGTTTTTCTTTTTATACAGAGACATATAATGCATTTTAATATAATAAAAAGACTTTAATATTATGTTGATTATTATGTTAATCGAAATTTATTATAATATACGTAATCATACATTGACTAGAAGGATGTACAGACACGACGCGAGGATAGAGCGCGTTTTAGCGAGGGAGGATGACAAAATAATTTACAGTATTCTTGTTTTTTTTTTGCTATTTATAATAATAGATAATAGTCATAAAAATATTCATAATAATAATAATAGCTGAAGTCGTAATTTAGCGTAAAGTTTGAAGTTATTTTGTAGGAAAATCTGGCCAATAGTTAATATAATATCTATGAGTTGTTCCTTCAAATAGACGATCAAGCCAATTGCTTAAACCATCCAATAGATTATCTTCAAATAATACATTTGATTCAGTATCCGACTCTTCTGAATAATTAACACCTAGAAAATTACCAATCTCTGGATCATCATTTCTATCCAATAATTGTTTTGTCATTTTTATCATGCGCTTTGTGCCACGTGCACATTCAGGATGCTTTGCATGATATACACAAAAATATTTTCGATGTCCATTCAATGCAATTACCGTACCGACACAATTTCTTGGATTTATTTGTAAATTTTGTGTTGTGCATAGGGACAAGCGTAATAGTTCTGAATACCATGATAAACCCTTCTCAATTAACATGTGACCAAATAATAAAGTTTTTGTTCTTCTATACGGCCACACAGCACGATGATATGGTGGTATTAATTTTGTACGACTTTGTAAATCGGTTATCAATAAAATTGTGCGACAGCCAGGCTTTAATAAACGTACCAGACCATTATACTTTTCAGCTCTTAATTCATATAATTTTAATTCGGGTATATGACGATTTTGCTTACTACAATTATCATTCAATTGTCCTTGAGCCTTAAGACTTTCCTCTTCGGCACGTACAAAATACATCATAACATAACCGATGCCAAACATAAATGCAATTGTACCCAATAATGATAATGCTGCAAATAGATGTTCATCCTCAATATTATCTGATAGATAATCAACTAAATATAATAAACGTGTTATCCATTTACTTAATATTCCCTGTGCGTGTTCATCCAATAAATTTTGCACAAATGCTTCATATGTTAATGCCTCTGATGTTTTTAATAATCTGCGTATTGTTAAATTGATTTCATGTCTTGTTGTATTTATTGCAGTATTATTCATATAATCAGGAGTTTTTATATCCAATTTGGCACCATCGACCCATTCATATTTGATTTGCGTATTATCACGTCGCCAAATAACCACAAGACGCCAAAGATTATCCTCAAACGAACCTTTCGATATAGCATTCAAGAAATCAGCTTGTTTCTCTTTAAACATATATGCAAAACGTACTCGTTCCAGGCTATAATCACTTTCCAAAGCGATATGTCTAAGTGCCTGTCTAGCCACATCATAATCTGGTGAATTTTCAGTTATTAACACAACACAAAGACGTTTACGTGGACGATTCCATTCGGCAGGACAAACGCCTTCAAGTACATCCTGTGATGATAGCCTTGGTAATGATAAATATTGATTGGTTGATATTATATTATCCAATGTTTGTGTTGGTATATCGGCCATTGAAATGCTTGCAACGGCACGCAATGAATCCTCATTAAATAATAATAATGTATCCAATTTTGGATTTACTTTAAACCGTTCCAAAATCATTTTCGATTTTGAATTGCCTAAATCAATGAAACCAAATGCGACACGATCATGAAAACCAAATGCTGATATTAAATATCTTAAACGTGTCACACTGCGCGGCTCCATAACCAATGCACGTACTCTATTATCTGTCCAACCATTCAGAAATTCATCAATATTATCATCATTGATACGTTGACCAATACGGAATGGCATTTTCTTGCGTATAAATTCAGCTAATTTTTGTTGTGTATATATATTCTCACGATATACATAGCTGTGTCCATTTAATACAAGTACCATTCTTGGTATATCATCAGCTCCAGTTTTGCGTAATATTAATGGTTCATGCGCCGCATTAATTGTTGCAAATTGTACTCCAAGCGGTTCGAATGTGTCAATTAGTTTCTTAAATGCACCAACAATGCGAATGCAACCGAAACACCAATCATTATAGAACATAATAATATGCAATTTTGTTTTACTCTTTGGTATAATTGTTTGTTCAAAATAATTAGATGTTATTGATAATTTATGATATAAACTAATATCCTGATCAAATCCAAATTGTTTACCAAAAAATTCTTCAACTGGATCAAATCCAAAGCGATTATAGCTGCTATAATCATGTTTTTGCTTTAAATAATATGAATCCTCATTTGTAACGCCATGTCTATCATATATACGACGACGATCCGTATCACTTAATAATTCATAAGCTTTTTTAATTTGCACAAATTTTAATTCAGCATCCGGATGATCACTTTTATCTGGATGCCATTCTTTGGCCAATTGCTTATAGGCGCGTCGTATTTCTTGGGTTGTTGCCGATTTTGTTACACCAAGCTCCTTGTATGGATCATTAATAGCGCATTGGTATACGGCTATTAATGCACTAAATAGCAGCACATTTACTATCCAAAACCTTTTTAACAACATTATAAAATTTTGTTGCCTTACTTGATTGAAAATTTGGGTGTCCTTTTTTACGTTTGTATATTTTTTTAAATTTATTTATTTATTTTTTTTTTTTTTTTTTGTTTTTTAATACGCTCCTTGCGTATTTTGAGGGTTGGTCTGTGCTCTAGATACGAGAATGATTGATGAGGCAGGCCTATTGATTTTGATTTTATATATAATATATATAAAAGTATATATATTTATATATATATAATTTATACAACATTGGAAACGCACAAGGCGTTCCAAATACGATTTTGTTATTTATTCTCAGTATAAATTCGTTTTGAATTATTTTTCTATGGCAGATACAATATTATTACGCTACACCCGACAGGGTTGCCGCGGAGTATGAAACTGCTTTTACCTACAAATAAAATCTGTACTGCTAGTATGCTGATTATCAAAATTTACTACAAAATCTCTACGTCTTAGTATTATGTATCTATACATCTATAGTAAATATTAATATAAATGAAAACTGGAAGCATATAATAAAATAATAATATAATAAATATACAAATATATATCATTGATGTATGCAGTGCAAGCCTGCATGACCTCCATACCAGTTTCAACTTATAAAAATACTAATAGTGTTGAATACTAACATTTAACGTTGCCCAACACTAATATATGTTTGTCCCAGCACTAGGCAAATTAAAGATAAAATTAAATAGCAAGAAATACGCGTGTGTGACGTGCTAATAGCTAAATAGTTGTACATTTTAATTGCAATGTCCAAATAGACTGAATATTTAAATAGTAAAAATAAATAAGTGTTTTGTGCAATAACAAAATTTATATAAACGCAAGCGTTTGCAAAGCGCACAAAAGATAGTAGAAACAAATTTTTCAAGCTACGGCTACTGGCCAAAGCAGTATAAGGCACTGCCACTGCCACTGCCCCTGCCCCCGCCTCATTGTCGTTGTCGTTTTCTGCTTTGCGCTGCGTTGCGTCCCGTATGTAAATGTAACCGATGGACGACGAAGGCGAACCAAACAGATGATATTCACGCTAAAAAAAAAAAACAAAAACCAAACAACAACAACAAATACGAAGCGCAGCATCAGCAGCACCAACATCAACAGCAGCAGCAAACATGTACATATAGTTGTTCATATTATTCAATGAGTGTGTGCGCGAACGTAAAAGAAAATTAGATAAAAAAAAAATATAAAAAAAATAAAATGAAATTAGCGCACGCCTGAATTTCGAGTTTGGCGCAAGGTGAACCGAACCGAACTGAAACTAAATGTACATAAAAGTCGACCAAAAAAAAAAAAACAACATAAAAAAGAAAAACAATTTTTCAATTTTCTCTTTGTGTGCGTTGTGCGTGCGATATAAAAAGTGCTACCACCTGCAATTGCAATCGCAATTGTAATTGCATTGATTTATGCATATATATATGTATATACATACATACATCTATAGTTAAAAGTTCAAATTGCAGAGGATATTTAAACATATATTCATACATCTGTATATGTATATATTTATATATATATATATATATATATATATATATATTTGAATATGCATATGCATTTATGTACATATATACATACATATGCTGGCTGACTGATAAAAGTCCCCCATATTTACGCATAGGCATATACAAATAAACTTTTACACACATACACAGACAAACGAACATACTAACACTTACGCATGCGACTCACATAGTGCTTTGTAAGTTTACGTTTATGATGTTTTTGTAGCTGTTTATTTTTTTTAACATACTCATACATACATACATACAGCAGCAGTCATACATACTTTCATTGAATTATTGTAGTTAGTGTTATATTATGTTGTTGCTATAAAACATTTTGCTCTGCTTTCCGCTCGTCTGCCGTTTGTCGTTCGTTTTCTATTTAATTTTGCAAATTCATTGAAATAATTTAATATATATATATATATAAATATATATAATGATGTATATATATACCACATATGTGTTTATATAGTAATATATATATTAAGTTTAATTACATTCATGGCTTCGCTGCAACAGTAATTACCTCGCCGACAACGAGTCCCACTGACTGCCGCATGTAAATTTCTTACGGTACGCAGCTCCCCAAAGCCAAATGTTAATTATGTGCCGCTTCTTCCACCCATACCTAAAAACGGTACTTGGGTACTTCATACACTCCACTCTCTCTCTCTCTCTCTCTCTCTCTCTCTCTTACTCTACCTCCTTCCGCACAACTCCCTTTCGCTAATATTCACAGTGCAGTAACAACATGAAGCCTATATATATTGTTGACTTGGTGCTTGTTTATATCTGCATACACACATACATGCTCATACACACAAACACATACAAACATACGCCCACAACATTTTGGATGTCATGCACACTGTAACGGAGTTCAATTAAAAATGCAGAATTTATTTTAATTAAAGATTTATATTGAAAAATATACAATATAATTTAGATCTAAATCGACTAAATTGTTCATCTTCTTCTTCCTCGTTCAACTAAACATATAAGCATATAAACAGTTAATCGCAAATGAGTTGGTATTTTATTTGTTTTTAAAGGTATTTGTCATAACAGTTGAAAAGTAGATTTCTTAGAATTTAATGTCAGACGTTGCACTGTAACAGTAGGCCCAATGGTAGTATTTGTCAACGCATTTATAGGCAATGACATGCGTGTACAGTGAATACACGCTAAAAGCAACATACACAATTGTTAAGCCAATGAATAGATTTACCAAAGTGCAGCAAGAAATTGCTAAAATAATGATTTTTAACATTTTTACCCATACTCTGTATAGATATCATAATAGTACACCAATAAGTTACAATTATTAAGCGCTTACTGTATGTTATATCTAGACATTTTTACATGCATGTAATGTAATTCCCTCTAGACCCAACATCAAACGCACATTGTGGCCATGTTTTTATTGTTGGTAATGACAATGACTTCTGCCCTGCAACAATCGATGAAGGTCGGTCAAATATAATTTGGGTACCCTGTTTTTGGTATTAGTATTAGGGTTTCTCTGTTGTCAGAATTAACAGTTGATGTTGCTTTAAAATACAGATTTTAAATTGAAATATTTAAATGTTAGGTTTAAATGAGTTATGAATTGTTTGTAGATTAATCAAAAAAAAAAAAAAAAAAAAAGGCCGCGGAAATTTTCTTATTGTTTCAAAACGTAGAGAACGACCATTACCTTATGCAGTATCTTATCAAATCCCATATATATGTATGTATATATATACCAGTTGACTCTCAATAATAATAATAACGAATAATAGATATATATATATATATATATATATGATTGTGAGTATATGTTTTATTTTAACATTGGTTTATTTTCGTTTATATTTGCAGTGACTAACTAACTTTGAACGCTAAGAGAAAAGCTTGGTTAACGTCGTGGGATACGCAACGTCTTGAAAATTGAATTGCTGTAACAGCAGTCCATAGATATTAAAGGAATAACATCACAAACAAGTCCAATGTCCAATAAAATAAATCCGAAACGTCGTGAACCAACAGCAGCAGCAGCAGTTGCAGCAGCCACAGCTGTAGTGGCTACCAATACGAGCACATCAACTGGATCAAGCGCTGGGAACACATCATCGGCAAATACATCTTCATCATCCAGCTCATCATTGTCGTCCGCCGGTGGCGGTGATGCGGGCATGTCAGCCGATTTAACATCATTATTTGAATGTCCAGTATGTTTTGACTATGTATTGCCACCGATATTACAATGTTCAAGCGGTCATTTGGTTTGCGTATCATGCAGATCAAAGCTTACATGTTGCCCAACATGTCGTGGCCCATTGGCCAATATACGTAACTTGGCAATGGAGAAGGTAGCCTCGAATGTTAAATTTCCATGTAAACATTCTAGCTATGGTTGTACTGCCTCACTTGTTTATACAGAAAAGACCGAGCATGAGGAGACCTGTGAATGCCGGCCATATTTATGTCCATGCCCAGGTGCCTCATGTAAATGGCAAGGACCGCTTGATCTAGTCATGCAGCATCTAATGATGTCCCATAAAAGTATCACAACGCTACAGGGTGAAGATATTGTATTTTTGGCTACAGATATTAATTTACCCGGTGCTGTTGATTGGGTTATGATGCAATCCTGCTTTGGTCATCATTTTATGCTTGTTCTTGAAAAACAAGAGAAATATGATGGACATCAACAATTTTTTGCCATTGTACAATTAATTGGTTCACGCAAAGAAGCTGAAAATTTTGTATATCGTCTTGAATTAAATGGAAATCGACGTCGCCTTACATGGGAGGCAATGCCACGTTCCATACACGAGGGTGTTGCCTCTGCCATACATAATTCGGATTGTCTGGTGTTCGATACATCAATTGCGCAACTATTTGCTGATAATGGAAATTTGGGGATTAATGTAACCATATCATTGGTCTAAATTTGACATTATGACAAGCAAACATAACATATAAAACATTACACAATATACAACAACAAAAAAGCAACAAGCAACAAAAGAACGTGCATCGTTTTTAAAACGATTATCGATATATCTATATATGCATATATATATATATATATATATATATATATATAAATATATATATTTCTTTATAGATATATAGATATATATATATATATATATATATATATATATGTATATCTGTATGTATGTGCATATGTAGTGTATGTATTATACATAAAGTATGTATGTAAATCGATTTGTCTGTCTGTCTGTCAAGTCTGTCATGTCTCTTGCCGTATTGGCGATAATTAGTAGCTCTAGGAATTTGATTTTAAAAAGAAAGCAAAAAAAGAAAGGATGTGGAAAAAGTAAGAACGAAGGAAACACAATATTTCAACGTTTTTTTTTTTTTTGTGTGGGTTTTTTTTTTTAGTTTAATTTAGTTTGTAAGCCGATCTGCGTGGGCAAAGCACTTGGAGCGGATCTGCCCACCCAATACACACTCACACACACACACACACACATACGAACATATATATATATATAAATATATATAAATACACATACACAGAACACTATACATAGTTGCATACATACATCATACATACACATGCACACCGAGCAGCCTAGTTTAGTAAATTAAAATGTAAATTATTTTATACAAAATATGTAAATGCTATTATAAAAAAGAAAAAGAAAAGAAAAAAAAATGAAACAAAAAAAAAAACCAAAATCAGAAGAAGAAGAAGAAGAAGTAATAAACATCACTTATAACGAAATGAACAGGAATCAAATAAAAAACAAAAACAAAAGAAATAAACACAAACAACAAACAAAATAAAATGTAATAACTCAAGAGTTGTAAGCAATTGCGACAATTTTTGTTCATGCCAAACGAAACGTAAAAACAATTTTTTTACCTTCCTTTTTTTTCCATTTGTTTGTTAAGAAAACAAAAAGAATATAAAGTAAATAAAAATAAAATTACACACAAATGCAACTCGAAATTGTCACGTTGAAACATCTTTTGAAAAAAAAAAATATATTTATATATATATATATCTATATCTATATATATATATAAATAAAATACAACTAATATAAAAGACAAGTCACATTTTTGTAATAAGATTTTTTTATATATTAAATACTTAACAACGTGCCCCAAACATATATAAATATATATATATATATATATATATTATATATATGTTATATATAATATATATATATATATATGCATATATATATACAGTGCTCGCTAGGTATTCGCCACCTATTTAAATGATAACTTAAATTTCTTGAAAAGCAAATCCAAAGCTATTTTGAATTTTGTATAGATTTGAAAGTTGCTTTTTGGCTATATTTAAATAAAAATAATTGTTAAATCACGCAATTCATATTAATTGTAAAAAAATGTTAATTAAATATTGCGCTTTATAGTATATTTTAAATTATTACCGTTGTTTTCGTGTTTCACTGCATAAAATAGAAGTAACATAAACTAACAAAAAAAAAAAACAATAGGCTGGAATAATTTATTTGATTCCCCTCCTCCTTTTGTTTTTATATTGTTTATGTAAAATTCATTACAACAAAAGCTAACTGCGCTCTAATTATAATTAAAATATAATTATAATTAATATATTAGTTTTTTTTTTAATTTAATTCGTTTTATTACTGTTTGTTAAAAGCTCAGAAGTCGCATCAACTGTGAGCAGTTGTATTATTGCGTACTCGCGAATACCTATCATACATTGTATATATATATATATATATATATATATATATATATATATATATCTAGATATATATATATATATATATATGTATAAAAAAGCAATCTAATGTTTAAATTTAATTAGTTTAGACCGATCTCCTGATTTGTTCTTACCCTAAGTTTTTCATTGTCTAAAAAATTGCAATTTGAAATTGTAAATGAAAAGTTTGTTCTATACATATATATATATATATATATATATATATATATATATGCATATGTATATATATTGATATTTTTTTTATCCCTATGCAACTGTAACGTATTTAGTTTTAATAACAAAACACACACAAATACACACACAAACCAACAAACAAACAAATCAACAACTGCAACAACAACAACAACAACAACTACTACAAAAGAAAAATAAACGTGATTAGTAAAATAAAAATTGTTTTGAGTAATTACTAATACTATAACCATCGTATCATGATAGTACTATATACTAAAAAATCTTTTCTATTAGAACATTATAATAAATATACATATATATATATAACAATTTTCCAGATATATTGACCAACATACAATGGCTCGTCTCTACAATTGCATACTGCTGCCACAGTTAAGATATACGCATTCCTTCTCAGCTTCTCTTACTTCGCAGGATTTTATAACGGGAACAGCGGCTGGAAATGTTAAATGTATAAATAAAAGACAAGTTGGACAATTGGTGAGCTCACTGTACCTCACTCAACATTTCATACTTATCTATTAATATTTCCATTGGAGTGTCATGCAATGCATTGATTGCACCCGTTTGAGATTAAAGATTGCCTGACCTGCCACAACCTATGAAATAGTTGTCTTGAACTATTGGTAACTTCAAAGTAACTAGAGCTGCATTAGCTTTACGCTCAGAGTATACTAAGCACACACTGGCAAGGATGATAATGACTATAGCAATGCATTTGTCGAAGATCAGCTGATGCACGCATGTTGCAAGTTGCTGTGGGGCAAGTGAAATATAATTTATATAGGTTTATTTATTACATTTTTTTTTTTTTTTTCTAAAATCTTCAATAGAATGGCTATATGTATTACCAAAACGTTGGATTCCTCTGCATAGATTGAGCGTTATACAAAAAGTGCATAAAACAGACATACACATAGTTTATACTCCTCTCTCTCTCTCTCTCTCTCTCTCTCTCTCTCTCAAAGTCATAAAGCAAAATCAATATTTTTGTCTCGTTCTCGTTCTCACAATTAAGTGCGTATTGCCAGGTGCTGAGAAATGGACTATATAATGTGCTTCATATAACAGTATAACAGTTTTATTTTTTATGTATAGTCATTACTAATACGTCATAGCAGCTTCTAGAAACTTCTACTGTTCCTTCTTAAAGCTGATTTTTTTTGTCATGTCATTCTTTTCCATTTCCATTTCCATCTTTTTTTATACATTTTTCCTCTTTCGTTTTACTTGTGTCATTTCTTACTAATTAATTGACAAGCTGTTAAATTATTTTCGATAATGCCAGATGTGAAAGATTATTAAACAGATTAGTGTTATCCTCTAACATACAGTAGAGACTTGATTTAATGAGCACACATTAATATATATATATATATATATATGTGTAAATTGTAACTAAAATGCTAATATCAATACTAAAAGTTATCACTTAAATATACATTTATATATGTATGATAACTTTCTGATTGATATTATTATTTTCATATAATATAAATATAAATTGTAAAGATCATATTAATAAGTATGCATTATTGTGAATCAGTTAATCAATAGTCTACTGTAAATGTGGCTAGGGGTATCGATTCCCTTTTAATAGTTGACATTTTCTTTTTTGATTGTCAAAATTGAAAGTTTATTTTCGATATCGAATAAATTTTTGACAATTGCATACAGAGAAAAACTCGCCTTGTCTACTGTATGTCTTCATTATGGCATTGTCATGAAAGTAATTGAGTGTTTCAGTCGCCTATTAGAAAAAAAGTAAAAAAAAAAAAAAAGTAAATCTATATTAATATTATAATTACATTATCTATATTAATATATATAAACCGAATACAATTGATTGAATAAATAAAGGTTTGTTATAACTTTAATTACGAAAAAAAAACTAAATTATTAAGAAAACCTCAATGTAATAGGAAGAAAAATGTTAATTTTTTTTTTTTTTTTTTTTTTTTTGTACTTATGCCATTTTCCTTTTTTTTCTTTTTAGTTATTTTACACTTGGCTCATTGCAGTGAAGCAGAATAACTTTTGAAAAAAAAGAAAAAGATTGGCGATTTGCTGTAAGTTGTACAGGGTCAAACAGTAGAGGCGAAGTAGGCAATACAATTTCTAAAAGGAAGAAAGAATTAAGTCATTGTACCAAATGTTCAATAGAATTTATTTAAAGAATTTTGAACTAACATCAGCAACTGCTGTGACACCAAATTCCAATGCTTCGAATGGATCAGGTAGCAGTGCTAGTGGCAGTGGTGGCAGCAATAGCTATAGTAGTGGCGATAGTAACGGCGATGGCAGTGGCAATGTCACTGGCGGTGGGTTTGCTGGTGGTTTTGCTAGTGGCAACGTCAGTGGCAATTTCAGCGGTGGTGGCGGTGGCAGCGGAAGTGGCAGTGGCAGCGGCAGTGGCAACAGCGATGACAGCGGCAATATCTTTGGTAATGCCGGCGGCAATTTCGGCGGCAATATCAGCAGCAATATCTTCAGTCCTATCGGCGGCAATATCAGCGTCAATGGCAGCATTGCTGGTACTGGCGGTGGCTTTGTTAGTGGCAATGGCAATGATACTGATAATTACGGTGGTGGTGGCAGTGGTAGTGGTGCTGTCGGTGGCGTTGTCAGTGGCAGTGGCGACGGCGGTGGCATTGACATTGTCGGTGGCACTGGCGCTACATCATCATCATCACTTTCTATTGATGATGGAGTTACGCCGGTTGATTTCACATCATTATTTGAATGTCCTGTATGCTTTGATTATGTATTGCCCCCGATACTACAATGCTCAGATGGACATTTGGTATGTGTGTCATGCAGACCAAAGCTTTCAAGTTGCCCCATATGTCGTGGACCATTGGTAAATATACGCAATCTGGCCATGGAAAAGGTCGCTTCGAACATCAAGTTTCCTTGTAAGCATTCAAGTTATGGATGTAGAGTAACTTTGATATATACGGAGAAGATACAACACGAGGATGTATGTGGCTATAGGCCATACCTATGCCCTTGTCCGGGAACAACATGTGAATGGCAAGGACCACTTGATATGGTTATGCAGCATCTAACAGCAGCCCATAAGACCATTACTAAGCTACATAGCAAGGAAACTTTATTTTTGGCGACTGACATTAATTTATTGGGTGCCTTTGATTGGGTTATGACTCAATCCTGTTTTGGTTTCCATTTTATGATCGTATTGGAAAAACAAGAAAAATATTATGGTTATATACAGTTTTTCGCTAGAGTCCATATAATCGGGTCTCGCATTGATGCCGAAAATTTTACCTATCGTCTTGAATTGGTTGGAAATCGACGTCGCTTAACCTGGGAGGCAAAGCCACGTTCAATTCATGAGGACTTGGAAGTGGGTATTGATAATTCGGATTGTCTGGTCTTCGATATGATTAGTGCGGAACAATTTTCAGTTAATGGAAACCTAAGTATTAACGTAGTCATATCTTTGGCATAAGTCAGTACTTCAAGCCACAAACGACAGTATATAAATATGACAAATGACAAATAATAAATAATTTCTAAATCTAATATAATAATATAATTATTAATAAAAATATTTAAATTACGTAATGATAATAATAATAATAATAATAAATAATAATAATAATAATAATAATAAATAATAAATAATAATAATAATAATAATAATAATAATAATAATAATAATAATATAAAATAAAAATAATATTGATAAATAATATATATAAAAATAAATGAAATAATAAAATAAATGAAATGAAATGAAATAAATGAATAAAAATCAAAAATATATTTTGATACAACTAAACTTATCTAGTATTTCTTTATTATACTGATTTAGTATACATACTAATACTCTCACACAACAACTATAAATTGGTTCATGAAGTCGTTAATGAATACTTTTGATTTTTGATTTTTTTTGGTATGTAACTAACCTTTTCAAAAATTTTAGAACTTTAGTAAGCTACGATAATTTTATCATATTTTCAGAGAACTTTTGGAAAAACAGCAACGTTTTCAAAAGGAAAATCATAACTTAAATCACTGAAGCAGCACAAACGAAATGAATATAAATATGAACCGCAGATTAAAACAAACATCAATGGATAATAAAATTTACATGTGTACAATTATGTATGGACATTCCATTTTTGAAGCTTACGCCGATATTAAACGTCAAGTTATACCGAACTTATGACGTTTCTTGTATTTCGTATGAATATCTTGTAAGAATTCATGAGAAGAACTATGGTAAAGTATTATAAAAATAATTCTGCTTATTTTAAAGTCCAGTAAATTAAAAGGTTTTATTCTTTACAGGTGCATAAACTATGTGTAATCAAGAGCGAAGCATTAAGAATTAAAAATTAGTTAATACATTTGTCCAAATAAAAAAAAAAGATCAATTAAAATGTAAAAATATATTTAATATATTTAAAAGTATGTAATTGTTTATTGTATTATCATATGAGACGTCATACGCTTGTAAATCATGTAATGGATTTTGGTGGTTTAACAATAATTGCAATTTTATTTTGCTAGAAAAAAATAATATTATATTATTATAATTCTCAGAGCAGGCTATGCTATTTATATGTAGTGATTGCCACAATTTAAGCCTAAAAATATTTTAGTTTTCCAGCAGACTTACATCATTTTACAACAGAACTAAATTGCCTAGCGTACGAAAAATTCACTCTGAAACTTTAGATTATTTTTTTATTTTATAGACTCAATTCGGTAGATAGACATACGTTATAATCCGCATGATCTAGTCCCGCCGCGCTAAATTTATAAGTGCTGCCCAATTTTAGTCTGAACATACTTTTTAGATATCCACGTTAAAAAAACGAGCAATGCCGCCACGTCGTCAGCGTCCATCCACTGAATCACCACAGGCAGCTGCTGTAGCATTACCCAAGGATAATAGCAGCCAGGAGCCAGAATCAACATCAAGTCAAATTGATATAAGCAGTGAAAAACCAAATGAAACGGCAACAAGAGAATTTTTGGTATCACTATTGGAATGTCCGGTATGCTTTGGTTATATGATGCCACCAATAATGCAGTGCTCCCGTGGGCATCTGATTTGTTCACAGTGTCGAAATAAGTTAAGCGTTTGCCCTGTATGCCGTGTACCAATGAGCAATATTCGTAATTTAGCGATGGAAAAAGTTGGTTCTAAGCTTATATTTCCATGTAAACATGCGTGTTATGGTTGCCGTTTACGTCTATCATATGCGGATAAGAAATCACATGAAGAAGATTGCGAATTTCGTCCATACTTTTGCCCATATCCGGATGAAAAGTGTGTTTGGCAAGGGGCGCTCAAAGATGTATATAAACATTTTGTGAGCACACATAAAAATGTAATTACAATGGAAGGTACCGATATTATATTTCTAGCAACAAATGTGAATCAGGTGGGGGCACTGGACTGGACCATGATTCAATTATGCTATGGCCGTCATTTTTTGCTCTCGCTTGAAAAGGTTCAGCTAACCGAGGGGTGTCAACAATATTTTGCGGCTTGTCGTATGATCGGCACCATGCGCGATGCTGCTGAATTCGATTATTATATATCATTAGAGGGCAATAATCGTACACTTAAATGGAAATCAAAGCCGCGATCGATACGGGAAAGATTTTCATCATATACAAATGCCGATTATTTGGTGCTAAACAAATCGACGGTAGAACTCTTCTCTGATGAAGGCAATTTGGCGTTAAATGTTATTATTGAAAAGGCCAACAATTGAGACCTAATATGAGCAACTCGACAGCAATTCCGTTAATAGGGCCAGTAGTCATACTCTTTTTGGTCCAGTCCAGTCCCAAGTGTATCTTCTTTCAGCGTGCTCACATATATATGTATATATATATATATGTATGTATATATATTGGTATATTAATGTGCATGTATATATATATATACATATATATAGCTCGTAAGCATATACAATTGATAGCAATTTAATATCACATTGGCGATTGGATCAGCGCTCAAAATAGACGAATTGATCCAATAACCAGAGAAATTATTCAAAAAAAAGAAAAAAACTAAAAAAAAACTAATATAAATAATTATAATGAAGTGTAATGAAAATGCAAGCGTTGATAGCAGTGCTGTGGCATAATCCATTTTCCGCTTATTGGCATTTATTCTAATTAATTTTCAATTATGAAAACTGGCCAATTCCTATATCCTTATAGCCATGTGGGACAAGAAATCAATCTACTAGGGCGAAACGTCAGAATGGCGCAACAAATGATCTCAAATAAAAACAATTTAACAGAAATAAAAATATATATAAATATAAATATGATGATGTAGAAGATCAGGGCGGCGTATTTAAAAGGATATCCATATTTATATGAAGAATCCAGCTGTGAATACTAACAAGTATATTTACATTAATATTCATATATATCTGAGAAGCTATATATGGTAAATTATCAAATGCAGTCATAGAGCTCCTGCGAGGACTGAAAACTTACAAAAATATTGACTTCTAACGTAAGTTTATTTATTTTTATATATTATACTTATTTAAATTTACATGCATATTGGCGCTCAATTTTGTTCACGTACCAGTGTGAATGTCTAATAATTATTTGGAGTTGCAAATTAATCGATAAATAAAATATGTAAATTATCGAGAGATATCGCGAAGTAATGACAAAACTTGTATAAAGATGGAAAACAATAGTAAATAAATGAGATAATGGACGAAGTGGATAAAATAATAATGCACCAGCTGCAGCAAATTGATGCTAGCATCGACACCACGGAACAGCTTGCTAATTTCACGCCAGAGCAAGTGGTGCGAGCTGTTTCAAGCTGCTTACTGGAAATAAGTCCTACATTGGCTGACTTGCCACGCTCCTTGCCGGGTGGCGCTATGGCACAGCGTTTTAGCGTAGCAACAACATTGGCCGAAAGATGCAAGGATTGTGGTTACCGTGGTGATATTGGCTACCAAATATTTCTTTATCCTAATGCAGTGGAGTTACGTCGCCTGCTTATGTACCTTATTGAACGTCTTCCACGCGAACGTCAGAATGTTGATAATCAGTCAGCAATTGCGCACACTCTCAACGCCAGGGAACATCTGATGCGTGAAGTGCGTAAGAAGTTAACGGACCAGTTAAAGGCACCTTGGGTACCGCAATTTTGTCGTGCTGTTGCGAATCGTCAGAAACAAGGTTGCAGTTGCCAATGCATTGAATTTAAACCCCATCTGAATTTGAATGTACCAGGTGCTAATTTTATGGAACGTAGTAAAGAGGTGCAGCAGTATTTTGAGCAACTGGCGCCCAATTTGTTTCAGCAAATCGATGCAAGCTCATTTGATCTCATTGCCTCAGTGTTGCATAAAAACGATTTAGAGCGTTGTGGCGAATCTGGCTCCAAGGCGGTTGCTGTAATTGGTGCACGTGAAGATTTGGCTGTTCCGTCCAGTCCACTACTGCCAACTATTGATAAGCCTACGACAATTGTTGAGACAACGATAACACCGTTACAGCAGTTGGGAGATAAGGTGCAGGATTTGCGTACCCATGCGGAAACACTGTTAGCGCAACGTAAGGCCCTTAATGCGAGCATTGGTACATTAAAAGAACGCAATTCAGTGGCATCAATTGAACTGGAACGTATACAACCCATACTGAAATTACATGAACGAAGTTGTCTCGTGCTAGCTGATCCTGAACAAAATGTTGCTAAGTTGGAGACTCTGCTACGTTCCACTGAAGCCAAGCGTCAGACCTTAACTCAACAGTGGCAGGACTATCGTAGTCCATTGTTAACCACTTTGAACGGTCTGAAGTCGGTGAAAGAAGCGCAAGAGGTACAAACCGTACGTACCGCCATTGAGCAACTGGAGCAGGAGTTATTGACCAAATCACAACTGTATAACGAACTTAGTTTGCGAAGTGCAACACAGATGCAATTGGCCCCACGTAAGGAATATACACGACGAATTCATGAATTCATTGGAAATATACGAAAGCAACGTGATGATATTTATAGGGTCTTGGATGATACGCGACAATTGCAAAAACAACTTAACGTGGTTGCCGCACAAATGGAACGACAATTTAACTATACAGATGATTTGTTATTTCAAAGTGCCAAACATGATCTGCACGCAAAGAAAGCCTATAAATTATTGGCCCAGTTGCATGCCCATTGCAGTGAACTAGTTGAATGCGTTACCAATACAGGTAATGTTACCAAGGAGATACGTGAATTGGAAGTTCAAATCGATGGTGAAAAGGTGAAGAATGTATTGACCAGCCTTCAACAGATAACTGGCGATATAAACAAGTTCCAACAACATATACAAGAGCTGCAATCACAAATACGTACAGTGGAGAATGGAACAACTGCGGGCTAGATTGTAACAGTATCTGCCTCACATACATTAATAGGATAACACTTTATTATATAGAAATATACATAAACATAAAAAACATATATTTATATATATATATATATATATTAATATATGTATTCATATATATATATATATATATATATATATATATAATATATATATATATATATAAATTTAAATTTATTTATATATATATTTAAATATATATATATATATATATATATATATATATATATTTGTGTACATATATTACATACACACATATATAGATATATATGTATACATATATGGATCCATACGTATACATATATGGATCCATATATATATGTATATATCTATATACCTTGTATTAGTGCCAATTACAACAAATCACTCACGCATAGCGTAGTTTCTTGTAGCCAATTTTTAATCAATGCATTTTTATTCAAAACTACATTAAATAAACGGACCTGATCAATTTCAAAAATATAACTTCAAAATTGTTTTAAGTACCTATATAAATATATATACATTTGTTTAATAGTACAAATTATGTATGCATAATTTTTGTTTTATTTAACATAATTTATAAAATTAATATTGTTTTTATTTTTGTTTATTGCCAATATAAACATGTTGAACAAATCGATCTCAAAAATTCGTAGCAGTGTGTGAATGGGGATTAAGCCGGCTAAACTTCTCCCACTGTTCATCTTCTCTCTTTGTTTTTCTCTGTTGTGCTCTCTTTGAGAGCATGCGCTCATATTTTACTCTTTCTATGAGTTGTATAAGTTTGACGCTTACTATATTCTTCGTCGTACATATAACCAATACAATTTTTTCTTTGAAAGGGCTTTATAAAAATTTTACAAAATATTTCCAAACAAATTTTCGATCTGATAAAAAATTATAAAAGAATTCTTATATAATAAAACAAATAAAATAAAACAAGGTAAAAATAATTTTGAACAAAATTACCATTCTGAATCATAACAAAAAAATTAAATAAATAAATATAATATATAAAAATCAAATTAATATGTAAAATTAAATTAACAGTCACATTTAATAATAATAAACTATATAATAAAATAATAAAATTTAAATAAAAATAAAATTTAAAATATATATAAATATACAGGTAAATATACTCAGTAATAATATTAAAAATGAATATAATATGTAAATAAGTATAAATGATTTAATAATAAAAATGCTTTATTAAGTTATGTAAATAAATATAAATGATAAAATAATAATAATAATGCTTGAATAATTAAAAATAATGAATAATATTTTAAATAAAATATTCTTTATCTGCCAATAAACAACTTTCGATAAAGTTTAATTAATCGATTATAATTATTTATTTAAAGCTTATCTTTATAACTTTATTTACTTTATAACTTTAGCATCATTGAACAGTGTATAATAAAAGCTGTGTTGCATAAATATTTGGGTATTAGTAAGAGTATTTAAAGTGCGACCTGTCGTTAATTGTAATTCTCTCTTGCTTTACTCCCTCTGCTGTTGTTTTTTTTTTTTTTTATTTGAATCTGAAACGGCAGTTATAACTGCCGGCCACGGACCCGGCTGTTAGTTGTTGCTCGCCTTCTGAAGTGTTTGTAGCTGCAGCGCGTTGGCGGCGTATCGTGTCGTGTTTTGTTTCATTTTTGTTGATTTAATTTCGTTTGTTTTTAATTTAAAGTAAATTATTTCTAAGCATTTAGCCACTTAGGTTGGGCTTAAGTGCCATCAGCCTGATGCTCAAGGGTTTCCTCTTCTTCTCATGTTTTTTTTCTCTTTTTTTTGTGATTCTCTGTGTAACATTCAAATTGAAATAGGATAACGAAAACAAAAAAAAAAAAACTAAAAAACTAAAACAAAAAAAACAAGCAATATATCAGAATAAAGCACTCGACTTGTATATCTCCATATATATATATATATATATAAATATATCTTTACATATATATATATATATATATATATATATATTTTTTTTTTTAAATGTATTTTCTTAAGTGTTGCTGGGTGCTCTTGTTGCTGCTGCTGGTTGTATTACTGATGTTGCCCTGTGCCGCTCCAGAACTCGTTTGTGGCCTAGAGTTTTAGGTTCTTTTGCATGCCGCGATAACAAGTTTAACCGGTGTGCGTGTGTGCCGCGTGTGTAATTGTGTGTAACTTACTCTGGTTATACGTGTGTATATATATACATGATATATATATATATATATATATATATATATATATGTGTGTGTTTATGTGTGTTTGGAGTATGCGTCTCCTTCAACAAACTGTTGCGCTTCAACGATGATGACGTCGCCGGCCCTTTTGCTGCTGCTGTTGCTGCAGGCCATAATTATAAAAAACTAAAATAAAAAACAAGAAATTAACCATAAAAACTTATATATACTTATATATATATATACACTTATATATATATGTATATATATATATATATATATATATATATATTTTATCGTTTAACCAATTGAATTTTAATAAGCCAAAATGCAACAACAACAAAATTATCCGAAGGTCGTCTCCCTGTAAAGCGTCAAAAAGCACCAACAAAAAATGTTGCCCAAATAATTAATTGGCCTTCAATTGTCATTTAGCCGGCCGGCTTCAGTTTAGGAATTGCTTCCACATAGTAAATGTTTGATCTTCTAAAAATAGTTACAACGAAAACCAACACACACACACATACAACATACAGGTTAAATATTGAAAACTAACGGCACATGCTGCATATATGGTACACGGCACTCGTCATACGTCACACGTCATACAGCAGGCAACAGCAGTAATCAAATCAGCAATAATTATAGAAAAAACGTCGAAAAAGCGTCGAAAAAACGTCGAAAAAACTTTTAAAAAATATAAAAAAATATATATATAAAAAAACTATAAAAAAAATAATTTAAAAGATCAAAAACTAATTTATATATAAATCGTAAAAAATCAAAAGAGAAATAGAAAGAAAAATTCAAATTTAAGCCCCTATTAAAAAGAGCTACGCAAATTCTATAAACTCTATAAATATATAATATTATAATTGCATAGAGATATTTAAAATATATATCTTTATCAAACTGATAAAAAGTAGCCAAATTGAAGTTGATTTTAATTTTTATTTTATTTTTTAGCACGCTATCGATATTAAAATACGCGTCGAAAATATTAAACAGTATAAATATTAATACAATAATTTTTAGTTACCATTTAACAATTATAATTTAAATTATAATTGCAATTTAAACACAAATTAAATTAAAACAAAAATATATATTAACTTATTACAAAAACAATGACACCATCACCCACAAAGGAACTAATGAATACGCCAACAATTTCAAGGCGTCCACGCGAGGAGTTTGCCGAGAAGGTGAGTAAACATTACGTCCAAGTCCTTTTCCGACAACCCATAAAATGATAGATAGATTAATTAGCTATTTTTAAATGAAATCGATTTAAAATGATATGAACTTCCTGTGCTTTTTATTAATCGTACTTATAAAGCAAACGAAGTTTATAAACGACTATGAGTTACTCTATGATATTATATATGTATAATATAATATGTAGTTTTACTCATAGTTAAGAATAAACTAAATATTTCAAATAGGAAAGGAAGTTTTTTGGGACATGAGCTGAATAATAAATAAACCTTGTTTGGAAGCAAATATAAAAAATATATTATATTTTTTTCAGTGCAACTTTTATCTGTGGGCTTTGTACGACTTACTTAACTATTGATTTGTTATCAATTATATATAATATATAAATATATATAAATATATGTATATATGTATACCCACGGTTTTATATTATAATACATTTATAGGGTATAAATGTGCTTTGTTTTCTTGGCGTAGTTTAAAAATTAAGAATATAAACATTTTTCGCGCTGTTTGGTTTTTTTTCCTTTTCTTTGTATAAACTAAAAAAATACATACAAACAAGTGAAATAAATAACTAGATTAATAGATATGTATATGTTTAGATATATATATATATATGTCTGTATGTATAGCATATAGTAAACATATGTTGTACCTGTATCAGATTTGCCTAAATTTATATTTTTTTTGTATTTTGTTGCACATTTTAAATCACATGGCTACAAATAAAAACTAAAGATATTTTACACTGACTAATTGTTTGGTATTTGCTATGGTTCCAACTTGATTGATAAGATATCGACAGGCTATGTTAATACTGATAATGAATTGGCTGATCAATTGTGTTACTGTAACGTCAGAGTTTGTTTATAGATCAACCTAAAAAGAACAACAAAAACAGGAAATAAAAAGTATAAAAAGAATTTTCAATACTTTGTAGGAAATGCATAATAATAATATAGAAAATGTACTCTTTATATACTTATGATAATCTATAGATAATCCTCTTCCTCTTCCTATATATACTATAGTTAATATTTTGAAGTATTTTAAACGAATCTTCAACGAATTTCCTAGTGATTTTTGAATATGTAGGGAATAAAGTTTGACTATTTTTACTATTGGTTAATTGGGTCAAAAGTTCATACAGGGTATCAATACCATAAAGTTCCATATAAAACTGTTTCTATAGAAAAATACTTATATCTTAGCTTGTTGTTGTTGTAACTAATGAGATTAGAGCATATATCTTATGGAGTACTGATTGGAGCTGTTTTAAATTAAAATTATTTGATTTTGAATCGTTAAAACCAATTGAATCATTTGATTTGCTTAAATTATTTGAATCATTTGCTAAAAGTAGAATCAGTATATATACAAATTATATTCATAGCATATTTGAAATCAAAATTAGTAAATTTTTTATAACAATATTTTTTAGAATTTTTCTGACATAAAGAAAATATTATTCTATTCACAAATTTCTAAAATAACTTTGGAATAAATTTGTTTTATTTAAGTGTTGGAATATTGCTTTGTATTTAATGTTGTTTGCATTAATTAGATCTAATTATTAGTAATAAACCATGTGTGTTATATTTTTTAGCCAGGGACACATTCCATGCAATTTGTTTGTTTATTTTTTTGTGTTTGTTTTTTTGGTTTTGAATTTTGCATTTTGCTTTTTCCTTTTCTCTTTTCTCTTCAACATTTGCTGCAGTTGAACTGACGTCAAAAATCTATTTGAAATGCAAATATGCAATAGAGATACAATAACAAAAGTAACACACACACACACACAGATACGATTTCGTTGCTTAAGTTAAACGAGAGGTCAATGAGTTTCAATAGGAAAATAAAAAAACTTAAATAAAGAATATAAAAAAAAATTAAATAAATAAACAAAAAAACAAAAAAACAAAACAAAACATTGACAGAATGAGACTAAAATGAGTTGTGGCAAAGGTTTAAATTCCAACACGTTCAATAGTTATTTTTAGGTAAAGTGTTTATCATTATTATACGATTACTATATGATTATTAAAGTATTATTATGCGATTAATATACGATTATTTTACGTTATTTATTAGTGTTTTCTTCTATTTGCTTTAAACAGTTAAAATATTCATATGCAAATTTCATTATTTATGGCTTGTTTTGTTCTGGTTGATTTGCTGCTTTCTCAAGACATTGTCACAGTCGAACATCATTGTTAAAACTTTACGATTATATATGTATATACAAATTTATATTTTTTGTTAAGTGTATTGGTGGTTAATCTGTCTTAGAAGCTATTTTGTTTTTTACATTTGCAATACCTTCTTTTTATTAGAAACCTTTCTAATTCCATTGGTGATGCCTTAACCAGAAATTAATTTTAAGCAGGATGTTTTGAATTTGTAAAAAAGTAAAATAATACGCAGTAAAAAACATATTGATATCAATTTATGTGTATGTGAATGTGTGTATATATATATATACATATATATATATGTATTTTCCATAAAGCTGTTTTCTTGAGTAAAGGGTTGCTTCAAGTTGAGTACTGCCCGACTGAAGTAGCTTAAAAATATAAATTTAGCCTAGGGAAAGTTTCTTATTTGATTTCAAATCTTTATATATAAATAAATAGAATCGCATTTCTTAAGTATCAAAACTTCTCATATATCCTCATATATACTTAAATTATTAAGAAATAATTTTATAATATTTATTTATTTAAAACTGTTTTTCTTTATATAGAATTAAAGGTAAATTTGTATTATTTGTTTAGAAACATAGAAGTCATATGTATTACATTCTAATTGTTTTGATTTTCATAAGTTTTAAATTAATTTATTGTAATTTTATCATTAATTGTTTTACATTTATGTTAAAGGATATTATAAGTTTCCTTTTCCCTTTTAATTTTCTTCTTTTCAATTTCCCGAAAATGCATTTTTTTCATTCTTTAAATTTTGCCTAAGAATGTGCTTACATGAGGTGCTGAAAGAAGTGCTTATTTCATGTAAAGCAAATTATACTTTGTACTCCTTACATATCGTTACAAGATAATAGATATATGTATAGCTGACTATAACTCTAACTTTACTCAATTCTATCTAATATCTGCTGATTGTTTTCTTTGGAAATATTTCAGGAAATATTTCAATCTCTTTCAATCCTTTTTGTCCAATAAACAAAAAAACATTAATTAATTTGCAACGAATCTTTTAAGTGCCAGAGCCAAAGTTTAATACTAAAAATACCTCGTAATTTAATTATTAATAAGGTATATTAAGCTACTATAGGCATTCAGTGTGCAACGAATAGAATATATTGATAATAAATTATATATTTCATGATTTTATTTGTATAAAAGAATATAAAATCATATATTAAAAAGTAATTTTAAAATTATAAATAAAATTGTGATATAATAATATTTTAAATTTAACTATACTATACATACATATAAAAATTATTAAAATGAAAACATATAGGTTGAATAAAAAGCGATAACAATGCTTGAAATGTTTATACATATATACAGTTGATAATATAATATATATATACTACAAATACATATATAAATATCTCTTACTGATTACACGGTATTTGTTAGTCATGTTTTATTGCTTCCATTGATTCCATTTGAACTTTGTGTAGATCAATCAAATTTGCTAACTGTGCGATGTTTCATTGGAAGATTGCTTTGATATAAATATATGGTATATATATATATATATATTTGTGTGTATATGTAACCTTTAGATTAATGCGTTACTCTGGCAAATGACAGTTAAGAGCCGAATGCAACAAATTTGTTGGTATTGGCAACTGAAGGCAATCAGTAAAAATTTTTGTTAACTGACTTTTGGCGCGCCTTAAATGCGATTTCCATTGATGTTTAATATAATTATTTTTATTATTATTATTTTTGTGTTTTTGTTTTTTATCAAGAATTGTGTATTGTTTCGTGCTAACAGCTAATTTTGAATATTCTGCATATGTGTTTATTTTTATTTTTGTTTTTTTTTTTTTTTTTTTATTTGTTACAAAGAGAGGCACAATTTTGTATGTAGATATGTATATAAGTATTTATATAAGCATGTATATATGTATATAAAAAACATCAAGAAGAATTTCAGTTTAAATTGTGCGCCACATAACGACATGCCGTGCGAAATCTGATGCAATCGATGAGATCATCGCAGAACCTACAGAAAAAAAAAACAAGAACAAAAAATAAAGAAAAAAATATAAAAAAAACTGCTTACCGAACCCGAACCTGAATCAAGCTTTTAACTCACACGTAAAACTCACACGAGCGTAATGAGCCGACAATGATTATAATAATAATAATAATAATAATAATAAAAATAATAATAATTTTATTCAAAATTATAAATATTAAAAATGCATAATTATAATAAAAAATTACAATAATAAAAAAATGCCTAGAGACATATTTAAGAGTATTTTTTATTTTTATTTTATATATGATGTAATCAGAGAATGTTGAACTCTGAAGGATAAATAATATCCCGTTTTAAAAGCATTTTCATCTCAGTTCTGGAGCAGCCAAAAATGTTCCATTTATAAGGAGTATAAAAAGGATTGTTATATTGGATTATATGTAGAATATATGATATAGCTTATATATATAGCTAACAGAATTGTTAAAAGTTTTATATAAGAAATTCTTTTTGAAAACATCTCAGAAAATTAATGTATCAAACCTTTGTAAAGTGTATTAAAAGGGTATACATAATGCACATATATAATATATATAATGACATCAGAGATTGATGGAGATTTTTAAGATTTATAACAATAAGCCGTTGAACTGAAAGAAAGCAAGTTTTAAATTCAGTTTTACTCCAGAGCAATTAGAAATTTTGACTTAAAGCATATATAAAAATTGATTTTATTTTGATAAATAAAGTGTATAGAGCGTATATATTGTAAACAGATATATGAATATGTATATATTTTTAAATATATACATTAATATGATTAAAGTTCAATTTCAACTATATCATGAAGTGAACATAATCTTTTAAGTATATAAAAATAAATTTTTCAGTTTAAATTAATTGCGTTTAATTGATTCGTTTAGCTGTTGAAAGTATTTTTATATTATTATTTTATTATTTTTTTATTATATTTTTATTTTATTTTTATTCTGTTTTTTTTTTTTACTATTATTATTATTTTTTTATTATAACTATATTATTATCTTTTAAAGGTTTTTATAAATATAAGTTTTAGAATTAAAGGCTTAAGCTTTAGCCATGTTCTTAACAAATTTGTTATTTGTTATTATAAATAAATAAATAATAAATAATAATTATTATTAATATGTTTATATATATAATATATAATTAAAAGTCTATATTCTGCATACATTAAACTTTTGTTTGATAACAAAATGTTAATATAATTTGAAGTTTACTTGGAACTCCCATTTGCATAATGCTCACTGACTCGTTGAGTTATTTCATTTTTTTTATTTTTATTTTTTTTTTTTTACATTCTTAACTGAGGCAATCATATTTGCACGCTGTCTGTCTGTCAGTCTGTTTGTCTGTCCTTCCGTTTGGTGTTGCTGTTGCTGCTGCTGCTGCTGCTGTTGTTGTCGGTGGTGCATCATCATCAACTTGTTGTCTTTTAGGGGGTCCTCAGTTTCAACTCTTCTCAGTTGCATTAACTCCTTGTACTTTCAATTTCTGCCGCTGTTTATATACTACTTTGGATTCATCTTTGCCTTTGCTTTTGCCTTTTCCTTGTCTTGTCTTCCTTTTGTTTTTGCTTTTGTCGGCATTTCTGTTGAAAACTATAGGAAACTATATTAACTGAGTCATCATTAGCATTCAACAAGAGAGAAAGAGATATGAGACATAACAAGATTTTTTTTTTTCAGTAGAATTTCAAGTCTTCTTTTTATTATATTTTATATTTTTTTTTAAACGCATGTCTAAAAGCAACAATATTTATTATGAATTTTTATTGATATTACACTTAAGTATATAGTATACTATTTAGTATATATAATAATAATCTTTAGCTACATCTGTATCTATATACATTTAAGCTTTATTTACCTATTTATATTTACATATATATTTTGCACTTGACAATTGACAACTGACAACTGACAACTTTGTTAAGTTTTTATTTTAGCTTTGTCAACTTTTAATTGCTTTATTTAATTATCAAGAATTCATTGAAATAACTTGAAATTGTTGCCAGTGTATCAATTGTTGAAATCACTATACATACATACATATATTCAAATTGCTACCAATTTTGATTTTAGCCTGGTCCAAAAACAACAAACAAACGTGCAACTCATATCCAATGCGTATACAAATTTTACACCCAACTTTGTCTTTCTGTTTCCCTCTTTCTCTCTCATTCACTCTTTGTCTGTGCCCAGTGCCTTTGTCCATCTGTCTGTTTGTCTGTGTCTTTGGGGGTGAAGCAGTAGCCCCCCCAGTGCCATCAGAATAATCATACTCTGGGCTAGTAATTGTTGCGTGTCGCTGTTATATTTCCCATGGGCGTGTTAGTTAAACTACATAGAGATATGCATTGGGTGGCTAACAACTTCCAAGTTGGCCAAGAGACAAAGTGAAAGGTAGAGTAAGAAAGAGGTTGAGTTTAAGGGGGAGGTGTGCCAGGGTGTGTACACCTTACACAGTTGGCCAGGTGGCTTGTTGGACAGTTGGCTAGTTGGCCAGTTGGTTGGCTGGTTGGTTGGATATTTAGTTGTTTACCCTGTGCTCTGCCAGTAGCTTTGGGGCCAGGCTGTCAGACCGTCATATCATATGGCAATGTTTGCGCAACGAGCTGGTTGCACGCACGTTGTGGCAAGGGTGGCGACAATTTGCCATACCTTTAGCCGCCTAGAGATGTGCAAAGCCATAAAAAATATATGAATTTCAATTGATGAAACTTCAAATGGAAATTGCAAATGGAAATTGCAAATGGAAAATGAAAAATATATAAAGGCAAAATCAAAAAATAAATGGAAATTTATTGAGAAAAAATTTTATTTTATATTTTACTTTGCGTTCAATTTAAAAACCTTAATGGAAATGCTTAAAATTTAAAAAATTTAAATAAATATTTTTACACTTATATTGAAAATTTCATTTGCATTCATTTTGTCTAACGTTTCATGCGTTACACGCGCTTTAAGCGTTATTTTGTTTAGCTTTCTTCCCTTATGAAATCAGGATTAATATTTCGCATGTCTTATTTTAACATCTCTAGGTGTGTGTACTTTGGTGTGTGTGTGTTTATCAAATGTTTGCACACATAGGCTTGGCAATTTTATACACGCAAATTACAAATTCCATGCATACTATTAATATTATTATTATTTCTTTTATTTTTATATTATTAATAATTTAATTGATTTTAGTTTTTAATGTTTTGATTTTTCAACAGCAGAAATAATAATAGAATACAATAGAATTTTATAGCAGCATTATTAAAATTTGATTTTATATTGTATGTTTATACATTGAAAACTTTTATGTAACAATATAAATTAAATTTTCAACAAAAATTCACAAATTGTTTTTCATTTTTTTTCTTTTTTGGCAAATACAATAAAAATATTTCATATGAATCAATTTTTGAACTTATTTTACCTCTTTTTTTTCTCCAATTTTTGTTTTTTGTTTTTAAAAAATCAGATTGTATATACTGGGTATTAATATATATATATATATATATATATATATATATATATATATATATATATATATATATATATATAATTTGTTTAGCTTAAAATTCATTTTAATTATTGTTAATCACCATGTGAAGACAACGGCAATAATATTTCATTTAATTTTTTCTATAATAAACACAATGAATTTCAAATACTCTACACTTCTGATATATAAATATATATATATATATATATATATTAATATATACATATAAATATATATTGATTTTAATTATGGTTTTAATGCAATTGAAACTAAAGTGCTTTAACTCTTCAACTTGTTTTGCATATTTCTTTAGGTTAATTTACTTAAACATTGACAGTATTCAATTGATAATATGAAACCATTTTTAATGAATAGTACAATCTATATATATATATATATATATATATATATATATATACATATACATAAATATATATATATACATTCTTGTTGAAGAGTACTAGGCTTGGCTTCCAGCCAATATTTATTGTGTAGGGAGGAAAGACTCTTCTAAGCAATGTTAAACCCAGTCATATGACTAATAATAAAAACATTTTAATATGAGAATATAATATATATATATTTATCTTTATTTTTTAACAATTCGTTAATGAATACGTGGTTCGATTCCCAGCTAAGAAATGTATGGCAAAGTTACAAGTTTTTATTCGGTATCTTTGATAATAATAATGGATTGTAATGGAGTCAAGTTCCATTAGTCCAATTTCACTTTAGTTTTAATTAATTACAGTAAACACTGCAGAATGCACCCAACTGTAAACAGTCCTTTGCTTAAGTACACACACACATACACACAATCCCATTCAATATAAAAATGCACACATATGCATAATTCACACTAACTATTAATCGTTATGTGCAGCTGTTATTGGCAGTGTAAATTACTTTCCGAAAAACTTCTGCATTTATTAACCAATCTTTATGATATATATATATAGCATAAATGAACACTGTAATTAACAAATTGCGAATATAAAATAAATTAAAAATATAAATTAAAGGAAATTTGAAAGTTTCCCCATATCTCAAAGGCATCTGCATAAAAAAGTTGATGTCAGCAGTGTTGATTGGGTCTGAGCTGCAGCGATTGACTTGGCTTAAAAAATTGGTACTCTGATTAACTATATATAGGGTGGTCCACGAAAGATTTGCGTTTTAAAATCGCTATAAAAAAAACAACGAGTATATATTTTTCAAAAATTATTTTTTAACCATTTCGTAAACCGCAAACCTTCTACTAAATATCTGACACATTGACAATGACATTCGAAATGTTAAAGTCAAAATTATCGATAGTTCAAAAAGCAAACGCTAGATGGGCCACCCTGTATATGTAATATATAATTTATTTATTTATTTATTGTCCACTATTAGCAGTCGACCAAAGATTGAAATACAAATTGAGTTACAAAATAATATAAAATTAAAGTTAAAATTAAATGAAAATTTAAATTTATAGTTTCAATTTATAATTTATACTGAGAGTATTGAAAATTAAATGGAGAGTGATCCAACATTTGTTGCAAGAATTGGGAAAACCCAATAAATTTATATTTAAATATTATATTTATTATGTATTATTATTATTCTTATTATTATTATTATTAATTTTAATATTGTTATTATTGTTATCATTAGTTTAATTAATTTATTTTATATTATTTTTATTTTTTATTCTATTTAATTTATATTTATATTATTTTCTATTTATTTAAAAATAATATTATTTTATTTTTTATTTTATTTTTATTTTATTTATACTTAATCTTTACTTTAAAACAACTTCTACATCAAACGTGAAATTTATTTTTCTACAAATACCTTTCTGCTTAGTCACTGGTACTCGAACTTAGTACCCCTGAACGACCAATTTGTTCACAGGCACTGCTAAAAATTAAAAAAAAATATTGTTTTTCACATTTGCTTTGAAATATTCATTTTTATTGTTGATTTTCTGCCTTTTACTTTGTTGTTTTTAATAAGAATTTAAAATTTTTAACAAAATTTTGTTTATTTTATTTTGCGTCAAAAACTTTCGTCTTACTCTTCAACTAATATTTATTTTATATATTTTAATTTAAATAGTTTTATAAGATTTTTTATAAAGTATTTATTTCTTTATATAAATAGAGAATATTTTCAAAATTTGCATTAAAAAAAAACTTGTTTCTTAAGCTATTTGCACAAGTTTTTTTTTTAAAGTTTATTTTTAGTATTCGTGGGGCAACTACTATTACTAACTGTATCTTTACTATTCAATTTTTATTTTGGTTTTTTTTTTGTTTTTTTTTTTTGTTTTGGTAATTGCCAAAGTTTTGACCAACAACGCGACGAGATAAGAAGAACGAAACGAGTTATGTTTGCCAATAAGTAAATTAAACAAAAATTTTTTTTTTGTTTAAAAATAAAACTCGACGTCATCGCTAATGTTAACTGGTCATAGACAAGGCACACACACACACACATGCACATTAAGCACACTTACATATACATACACACAGATACTTAGAGATAGAAAAACTATTTTGAGAGCTAACGGTTCAACTACTTGTATGAACACACTCAAAGCAAGCAGCAATTCAACAATTCAACAACGAACTCAAGTGCCTGTCTGCAGTTGTTGCAGCTGCTTGGTGCTTGCTGTTTGCTGTTTGCTGCTTGCTGCATGCTGCCTGCTGCCTGCTGCCTGCTCCTTAGTCAACTCTCCTTTGCCAGCAGCTCCTTCAGCAACATCTCCTTCAACTTCTACTACATTAAAACGCCATATGGCCTTTCTCCAAAATAAAAGCAAAAACTAAATAAAACAGTCATGAGGCACGAGCAACCAGCCACCAGCCACCAGCCACCAGCCACCAGCCACCAGCCACCAGCAACCAACAACCAGCAACGGGCAAAGGGTAACCAATTCCAGAGAGTTGCAAAGCTCGCGTCATGCGTGCCACTTGGCACCTATGTAGATAAGAAGTATATGTATGCCTCTGTGGCGAGGGTTGCTCATTAAATTCTTAGTTATTATATGGTATTTAGGAGATATTAATGCGAAATATATTTATATCAACTAGTTATGCTATATAAGTTTAACTTATAATCAAATTATATTTCCCTTATTATTTTCTTTTTATTTTATTATTGTTATTATGGAACACGAGGTTCTCAAAGACCTATAAAAAAACAACGATTATATATTTTTCAAAATTTTTTTTTTTAACCATTTCGTAATCCGCAAACCTTCTACTAAATATCTGACACATTGACAATGACATTCGAAATGTCAAAGTCAAAATTATCGATAGTTCAAAAAGCAAGAGCTAGATGGGCCACCCTGTACATGATAATAATAATAGTTACAAAGATAAATTCCCTTATTTATATATATATATATATATATAGGAATATATATTTTGATCAGTTTCTATAAAACTTTTCTTTATTACTTTCTATTGCTGTTGTTATTATTTCAAATTATATAAATATATTTTTTTTGTTTTTTTTTTGGCAATTTTCAGTGGATTTAAAATTATGTTAAATTTTTTTTTTCCAATAAATCTTTAAAATGTAAATTTGTTAAATTTATGAAAAAAATTCTTATAAAATTTATTAAAATTTTACAAGCTTAAAAATTTGTTTTTTTAACATGATTTACTTACGTTTCTTTATAGAAGTAAATCTGAAAAAAACAAAAACGTTGCCTTCGTAAGTTTTGTTATAGCTTAGCCTTATGGCAAGTAAGTTTTATTGCTGTATTTATGGAGCAACCCTCGCAGTTTAAGTATCGCTGTGTGCAATGCAGAAGATGTTGGTCTATTTTGTGCGCCGGCCGCTGATGCTACATGCAGCACCGGCAACCGGTCACGTTTTATGTTGCTATTGAGGTTGTTGTTGTCGTTGTTGTTGTTGTTGTTGTTAGTGAAGCTATTGCTGCTGCTGCTGTGGAGTAAGAGTCGTAGGTAGCTGCTATGGCTAGTTGTTACTGTGTCTGTGGCCCCTGAGAGAGTCTTGAACTGAATGGATGCCGGACTGGCCAGCTGTGCCAACCGCTGCTCATAACTGTAAAAACACGCTCGCCCACTTCCTTGAAGCACACAGTGTACATATGTGTGTGTGCGTTTGATTTTCTTTTTTCCTATATACATATATATATATATATATATATTGTGCATATGTGTGTGTGTGGGTAATGCTTGTCATTGGCAGACTGTGCATGTGTGTGTTAATTTTTAATTGTGCTAAATGTGCACATAAATATCAACACAGACAACTCGTAATCGTACACAAACATACAGCAACAGCAACAGCAACGGCAACAGCAAAAGCAACAGCAACAATAACAATAACAAAACGTACAAAATACATTGCAACAACATTTTTAACAATAACAACAACAACAACAACAACAATATTCACAATTTTCAATTTCAACACCCACCAATGATTTGGCTTATTTGTGGCTTTTAGTAGCTTTGGGTGTGGGAAAGGTGGTGTAGCGGGGGGGTTTGGTGGATCATCAATGGTATGGGTATGGGGATATATCTATGGCTGGCTTACTTGGTGACTGTCTGCCGCCTTTTGTTGCCTGACATTGGCACCAGCAGCTGTCATTGAGTGTATGTATGTATGAGTATGTGTGTGTGTGTGTGTGTGTGTGTTGAGTATGACTTAATAGCTGATAAATAATGTAAATGGTCGTCACATGTGCGTCTTGTGTCAGAAAATGCATTCAAAATGTGTCAAATGCTCATTGGCTATTATCGATATAAAGATACAATTGTATCTCAAGGGACATAACATACAATATCTAAATGTGTTTATGTATGTGTAATGTGTGTGTATGTGTGTATACACTTTTCTTTTCCTTTCCTTTCATTTCATTTCATTTCATTTCATTTCCTTTTTTTTGTTTATTTTTGTCCTTGTTGTTATTATTGTACTCTCGTATGTTTACTGACATATAAATAAATAACAAGAAATTCGAGTAGGTAACCTGTTTTGTGTGGGTCCTTGCAGACCTATTTTATAAGCCAAGTATACTCATTGGACTATCTAACAAATTGCTACTATTACACACACACACACACACACACACATATACATATATATTTATAGTTATGCTTAAAATGTGTATCTAATGTGTGTGCTTGTATATATTTATATATATAGATTCTATTGAATGTTGTATTAAACTTTATTTGCTTAGCATAGAATGTTATTTATTTAATTAAAATATTTTCATTTAAAACCAAATAATCTATGTTCTTTAGGAGTCTTCAGTATGGATTATGTTTTGACAACTCAAGTCGTAATGTGCCTTTAAATAAATTGACTTAATCCTTAAGCTATGATTAGTATTTGATTTCAGTAATTGAATTTCAAGTTTTATTTTTACCTTAAAGCAGGCTTAATACAGAAATTTCATTCATTCAAATGCCACTCAAATGATTTAAACTAAAACTGATTTGCGAATGAGCTGGCAACACTTACATTTTGATTGATTAAAATAAATGATTGTTATGATTTGTTCAATCAAATCAAGTAAAGCTGCAGGCAACTCGATTTGCTTGAACTCATTTGAATTGCTTCAAGTTGGAATGAGTTTTAATACAGCAAATCAGTTGACCAATGGACCTTTTTTTTTTAAACTTCAACTATATTTATATGTATATAAATTGTCTATATATATATATATATATATATGTTTATATATAGCTTTAAAAATATTTGTATTTGAGTTCATTTGAAAAAATTTGTTTTTGTTTTGTTTCTAATTTTTTTTAAGTATTAATGAAAAATTCAAAATATTCGCATAAACAAATTTATTGCATACTCAAACTTATATTTGTACTCATACTCATACTCATATTCATATTCATATTCATATTCATATTCGTTGTTTAGCACTCAATTGTTGTTCATAATAAACATTTTGCCAAAGCAATAATTCTTTGCTTTATATGGTATGTTGACCAACTGCTGCGTGAGGCATGTGGCAACTTGGCAATTGAACATTTTGAACCTCTGCAAGTGTTCATGCTTAAAGCGAAGGCTGCCACATAAGTTAACCTAAAATATACACATATATATATATATATATATATAAATATATTTTGTTTTTCTTTTACTTTTAAATGCATTCCTAAACACCTTGGCATATATATTTTTCAATGTATATATGTGTGCGTGCTTGTGTGTGTATGGCTTTTAGAAATTCATGTTTCTATGATTCTGCAAGTGGCGTGAACTTTTTACAACGCCCGCTGCGTTTTTAGATTGCGCCATGTGTACGTCATATGAGTCTTGCGACTTGATATAAAAGAGGTAAAGCAAGAAGAGTATAAGAAAGAGAAAGATAGATAGTGTAGGAAATAGAGATAGAAAGAGCTTTAACACTTTTACTAACGTTTCTGGCATTTAAATATTTCCAATGAATATGAAATTGTGGGGAATTTAAATTTTTCATTGCCTACCTTCAGGCTGACACATTTAAAGCCAATTTTTAAGTAGGCAGCCCCAAAGTAGGCAGCACAAATTGCTACTGCAGAACAATTTAAATCAGAATTTCATTCTATAAATAATATAAAAATAAATTTAGATACGTTAAATGTTATTTGCAATTTGTTGGCTTTATGTTTATGGTCAATGCAGTCCATTATGTACTTAAATATTCATGTGAAATTTGTCCAGGTTCATGTGTGTGTTTGTGTGCCTGTGTGTGTGTATATTATATGTATTGTCATTATAAATAATTAATTGCCACCAGCTGGTGCTGTTGTTGTTGTTGTTGGTGCTGCATTAGGCAGCTATAAAAAAGGCTGTTCGCACTTGAATATCACAGATAAAATCTAATGACTCGCATAAGTTAGTCCATTTGTCGATTGTCGGCATATTTTTTTTATTTTTTTTGTATTTGTTATTGTTGTTGTTGTTGTTGTTGTTGTTGCTTTATTTATTTATTTCTTTTTTTTTTTTTTGCGGAATCGGAAGCGAAACAAATCAAGTGCCACACGAAACTCAATCACTCATTAAGACGAACAATGAAGCGTCTAGCACAATCAAAAGCCATCGATAATTTCAGACTAAGCTAAAATGTTGCACAGTGGTTCAAACTTTATATATTAATATATGATACATATTTGGTATAAGTAAATAGGAAACCTAAAAAAATATTATTATTATAATTAACTTATATTTATTTAAAAGTTGCACTTAAAAAATATCAAATCTTGATATGAATGCAGTTGCAGTAAATTGCTTTAATTGCTGCAGCTGTAAGCCTTAAATTTAAATTAAATTTTTATTTTAACCTTGAAATTTCCACGAGTTTTAGTTATAAAACTTTATTAAAAACTTGCTGCTGCTCATTTAAATTACTAAAAAAAAAAAAAACTTACATTATTTAATGCAACTTGTGTCCTTTGAGTTGCAAACAACAAGCGACTTTCAGTGGGTGAACAATAAGTTTAACTAACAGTTTTTAACGATATTTTTGATATTTCATATTGAAGCATTTATATATATCTTATGCTGATGTATATCTGATAATGAGAAGTAGCTTTGCGTCAAGTGCCAATGCCTGCTGACAGTGCAATGAGCAAGGGATTGTGAGCTGAGTTGCAAGCGTTGATCTAAAGCGTATCAAAACTTTGTCAAATTGTCAAGTCATAATGTGTTCAAGTCGTCAAGTTGTCTAGTCGACAAGTCGTCTAATTCTCACATCACCAAATCAGCAAGTTGCCAAAGCATTAAGTGTCCCTAAGCCCCTGATGCATCGTACGAAAGTTGCAATGTTTTTGAAAATTTATTGCATGGCAACACTAAACATTATGAAGACATATTAAGTTCTATATATACAGTATATATCGGCTATAAGCAAAACCTATAATGTAGTAAAATTTTTGCTTATATTCGATATTTCCTCTTAAGCAATCATGAGTTTATTTAAATTTATATTTTATGCTGTTCATCAGCTATAATAATATTTATATTGAATATAAAATGGGATCAAAAATTTTAATATTGCTGTCCTACAGTTTATAATTTGTTTAAAACCGATAAAATTTATATGAACTGATTCCAATTTGACGACTTTTTATTTGTTTATACACAATATATTTTCTTATATACAATCAATTTTTTGCTTTTATGAGGTTAAATTTAGTTTTAAATAGTTTTAAGATGTTTAAAAATAACATAAATTTGCTTTTAACCAATATTTGCTTATAAACTGTACACCTTATAACCGATATGTACTGTATTGTGTATTTATGTGTTTACTCAATTATAACACGTGCCCCCAATCACACTTTGAACCCAGTTTTTGTATACAATAAATAAACGTGTACCACTGTGCAAACATTGTTAGAGAATGGCAGCTGCTTAGTTGGCACTTCAAACAAATCAACAAAGACAAATCTGTACAACAAAAGCAACTCAGCCACAACAACAATTGAGGTGTTGGTTTTAATTGTGTATGTGTATGTGTATGTGTATGTGTATGTATGTATATATGCTATTGTTGTTATTGTTATTGTTGCCGGTGTTGCATTATACTTAAATAAAAGAAACAGTAATGCGTTAAATGAGCTGTTGATGCTCTACGCCAGATAACTAATTAGAGCGCTTTTTGGTGCATAAATTACGAAATAAGTTTCAAGACGAGATTCGTTTTGTGCTAAGCCCTAAACACCTACGCATAACATACGCACACACACATACACACACACATATATATATATAGAGACAGTTATATACATAATGTGGCCATAATAATAAACGCAATGATGACGTTAAGTATACGCCAAATTGGTCAAAACAAAAAGAGAAATAAAATAAAAATATAACCAAACATACACACACACACACACACACACACACACGAACACACACACATCATCATCAACAAACGAAACAAAACGAAACGAAACGAATGACAGTAACAAAACGAGGTAAAAAAAAAAAGAAAAACAACTAAAAACCGAATGAACGTCAAGCCACAGAAATTCTAGTGATCCGCGTAATAACTGAAGTTAATGTGAGGCTCATTGGCTCATTCGCTCAGTCGGTCATTCAGTTGCTCCGTGGCAGTTGGCAGTGCCAGACGCGTTTGAACCCAAATATATAGTTGTTAACGTAAACGAGACTTTTGAGACTTTGTACACACACACACACACAGCACACACAAATAGACGGAGACAGAGATCTTTGTGGGTTGAATTTTGAGCTTAGCTTGTTTACTATTGTTGTTGTTGTTGTTGTGTGTGTAATATTGTCGCCGGCGGCGGGGTCTCAAGGTTAATGAGATGTCATTTTTTCGCAATATACGCTCATCATTAGTGGGGGCCACGTCGTCCAGAAAGAGCACATCCCGCGATACAACACCAGTGCGCCATAGCTGCAGCAGCTCTCGACCGGCTAGTGTGATAAGTTCTAGACGGGATTCAACAACAAGCTCAACATTACAACGTGGCGATACATTCATATTGAATGCTTCGGATGATGAACACCAGCAGCAGCAGCAGCAGCAGCAGCAGCAGCAGCAGCAGCAACAGCAGCAACAGCAACAACGTGCAACAGATTCAAATAGCAGCACATTAGAAAAGAAATCAAAGAAATCAAAAGTTTTTAGCAAATTTAGCACCTTTACCAAACGCAAGAAGACGCCATCACCCGAAGAGGTGGCCAGCTATGAGCATCATCCCAGCGATACGGCCACAAATACCTACTATAAGTGGCGTAGTGATGGGGATCGTATGTTGGACTATGATGCACATGCGGATCCCTTTAACTTCTTGTACGAGCAACAGAGTAGCTTTAAGTCGAATAGACAAGCAGCAGATGCAGCAACTGCCACACAACGTCCCTCTAGTCAGGGCTCCAATTCCAGTGGCAGTTTCGATTCCAGCACCTATCGCAAGAGCAAGACACCAACACATTTGCGTGAGCAATTGGAACAGCTGAAGACACATTCAAACGATGATTTGCTGGAGGAGGATGAACGGGAAAAGTATAAAACGGTTACATTGAGCAGTTTTCGTAAATCGTTTCGAGATCGCCTGTTGCAACAGCAAAAGGATGCGCCGCATAATCCCGCCTGGTTTGTAGAGGTGCCACCGCCGGTAGCAGCAACAGGCGCACAAACACAGCACAGTAATCGTCGTGAATCGAAAGAGAATCGTCCAGATTTTCTTGTCTTTGAGAATGACAATTATCGACCACAATCACGTTCACCGCTCAGGGATCGACCCTCACGTTCTGCCACCCGCTCGCCCGTTAAACGTAACGAAACATTTCGTGTGGCACAGCCCATGGTGCGTCATGTGTCACCAACTTCAACATCAACGACAACGCCATCAACTCAGAATGCATCCTCCATACGCATTGAGATCAAGAACTCCATATTGCCACATTCGCCAGGTCGTCTAGTGCCTGTGGGCGTGGCCAAACCAATGCCCACAACAGAATATTATGCGCAACGTTTGCTGGCCAGCAGCATGGCGCGTCAGCCACAAGCTGTTAATAGTCAAAACAGTAAATGGTATCGCAATCAAAGTCAACATTCGCCCACACGTCTAACAGCTGCAACACAACAGCAACAGCAACATCAACATCAACATCAACATCAACATCAACACCAACAACAGTTGCTGCCACAACAGCAACGTACCAATGGACGCTATCAAACACTCGTGCACATTGGCAATGAGCAGAATAGCAAATTGTCACCAGCTCCGGCACGAGGACGTGCACCCACCCGCGTTCAATTATATGGCAATAAGCCGAGCAATCGACATCAGCAACATGCACAGCATCAGCATCAGCATCAGCAGCAACAGCAACAGCAACAGCAACAGCAGCAGCAGCATCCACAGTCAAGTTCCACATATTTTGGTGGCCACTATAATGCACCTGCACCCACAACAATCAGTGGCAAGCCATTGTCCAGTAATCGACACTCCTCGACCATTGCCGGCGTGGGCGTATCCAATATTAATTGGGGGCGTCGCGATCAGCCGTTGCCAAGAAACGCCCATGCACCAGCAGCAATGCCACGACGTAATCGTTCACCGATTAAGATACCATGGCGTTAAAATATAATTGAAATGAACATATAAAAGACAACATGCAACATACTAAGTGTAGCGTGCAACGTGCAACATTCAACATGCAACATGCAACATGCAACTTGCAACATTCAATAGACATTCTGATCAGAACAGTGTTTAACATATATATAAGTCAAGTACAAGCTTAAATTTGTTTGCTCTAAAGCTAGAGCTGAGCGCGTGACACGCACAAAACGATAGTTTTTTAATTTCTTCTCTTTTTTTCTTCTAAATTAAAACAAGCTAAAGCTCAAGTTAAAAACAAAATACACTCAAGGATATATACTATTGCTCAGCGTTTCGTATAGTTTAAGGTGTGGCAGGTTGCCGGTTCGTTTATGGCATGCCACAATAAAGTGAATAGTTGCTTCAATAGATAATCACATAATTATCCAGTGTTTACAGTTTTCTATAGTATATATATGTATATATATAATGTTGTAAGATAACGTCAAGTTAAAAACAATTTTCAAACAATTTTCAAACAATTTTCAAACAATTTTCTTAATGTTCTGTTCGACACGCGTTCAGCTCAATTCCATTGCGCATACGACTAGTAGTACGATTATTAGGATTAAGATTATAGCAGCGGCAGGTGGGGTAAACGTAAATACGTTGACAAGATTTGCGTCATACATTTAATATATATATATATATATATATATATTATTTATTTTTTCCTATGAATAGTGCTAACAATTGATTTATTTCTATAATTTTCTTTTTTATTTTTTTTTTGTCAAACTCCCCCGAAAAAAGCAAATTTATTTTTCGTTTTTTTTTTTGTGTATATAAATAATAATGATGTTGTTAATGATGATCATTATAATTAAGTAAATAAATGAAGCGAATAATGCGTTGAATAAAAATAAACAGCAACAAAAAAAAAATAATAATCTCAGCGTGTTGTGTAAATTGTTAATTAACATTTTTGTTTGCCAATGGCTAAAAAAGAAATAATTTTTTTTTCTTTTTTTTTTAGGTTTTTGGTTTCTTGCAGTTCGATTAAGATATATGCTATATATGCTATATATATATATATATGTTTATATTCATATATAAGTGGAACATTTAAGGGGAAAAACAATTATGATATTTCGTAATATATTTTCATTCAGATATATATTGATATAATATATATATATTACAGATTTTATTAACGTGTTAATTTCTACTTTAAAAGTTGACTAAATTTTAGAGTATATACTATATATATATATAATATATATATATATATATATTTAAAGTTTTTACCATAAACTTTTTGGTCAATATAATATCCGTCGGCGCTTTAGTCTCATATGACTAACTGTGCATGACAATGGGCGAGCGTTACGTGACAAGCATTCGATGTGTGTGTGTGTGTGTGTGTGTGTGTTGATTTTTCAGTATTTATTTACTGTATTTAAGTACTTAGAAAGCAGATGAGCTTATTATATGCTATATTTGGTTGTAAGAATACTACGCTTAACGGCATATATATATATATTACTCAAGATATATAGAAATTATGACGTCATAAGATATATTTTTAAATATTTATATATATAATATATAATATATATATGTACAATATGCATATCCATATGTATAACTTACTTAATGAATCGCACCAAATATGAGTTTGACTTGTGAAAAACAGAGAGAGAGAGAGAAATGAAAAACAAAACTGATTCATTTATAAGTTTGCATATAATTTTATACACATTAAAGCCTTATAAGGATCTTTAAAGCTTTTTATATGGCAATTGACCTATCACCTTTCCATATAGCTGTTGGTTTTTTTTTTTCTTTCTCCTTTCTTGGCTTTAATTTGTTTTTGCACCCACCAAACAAATTTTAAATATAATAAACTAACTATCAAAGCATAAAGCTAATCTTCAAGATAAGTATCTAAGGTCTTAGAGATGATCTACAAAAATTTTACATTATGTTCTATAACATATTTGTCTGAGTCATCTATAACAAATCGAATAGTTTTCAAATATATTTTAGATAAATCTCTTTATAAGCATTGAAGGGATTTTCAACTAACTACAACTTAACTACAACTTATCTAAGGCATAGCCAAGACTTCCACTGAATAATCTAAGACTTATCTAAGACTTATTGAGGAGTTATTAATAACCTTAGGTAGATATTTAAGGCCATTGCTAAGACTTATCCAAGATTTATCTAATACTTTACTATGATTTATTGAAGACACATAGAAATCAAATACTAATCAAAACTTATCTGATACTTATCAATGACTTATCTTAGACTTATGTTAAACAATTTATATATATATAACTAAGACTTTCTAAGACTTATCTTACGTTTTACTAAGACCTTAGACTTTTATCATATTTATAAAAAATTGCAAAATTCTGTACAAAATCTGAATTGCTTTTTGCTGTTTGTAGGAAAGAAACTTTTAAATAGTAATAGCAAATTCTTATTGGATTTTAATTTACCAATCAGTTTATCTGCTTAATTAAAGAGAGCTCTACTTTCTATATACAACTTCGACTGTTTCCATATTATATATGTGTGTATATATTTATGACCTTTCTCTTAGAGCAAATCCCTTTAGAAAACGCACATCCCATTTCCTATACTACCTGCCTACCCCCTCATCCCTCTCCTCACCACAAACAATCTTGTAAACAAAGTTTAACTAGTTAACTAATTAGCAAATCATAGCTCTAGTATCAGTTTAGTTTTAGACAAATGTCTGGCCAGATGCGTATATATCACTTTCTAATGTGGCTACAACGGGGCCAAACATCTCGAGAAGTCAACAGGCAGCAAAAAAAAAAATAAAAATAAAACAAAAAACTAAAACTAAACTTTGGCAACAACAACAACAACAGTTAGTTAGTTAGTTGGCTGATCTACGCATGATCTTGAACTACATAAGTAGACCTCAAAGTTGATGTTGCTTTTGTTGGCTTTGTTGCCTTTGTTGGGTTTGTTGCCTTTGTTGCTTTTGTTGTACATCAACTTGCAACGCATTTGGCAGCAGCAACTTTAACTTTGATTTTAGCATCTTAACTAGACTGTGAAAACTAAATGTAATGTAAACTTGGAGTCATAACCTTGCTTACATACTATATATATATACTATATACTATATATATATATATATAGTATAATAGGTATATTTACATATTTGGGCTGGATGGGATCTATATACATGTACTAAGAGTGTGGCTTATTGCGTGGGTCTGCAAACAGGTTAAACACCTTCAGGCCAACAACCAGCAGCGGCCAAAAATCGTGTTAATTGATGCGAATTTTGGACAAGGCATCCAACCAAATAAAAATGAGATATTTATAAGAATTGTTCAATGTAGCATAGCTAGACTAAAAGATACCCTGTAATTGGGCTTTGACTAGCCTAATAATAAAATTATTATAATAAAATATTGAGAGTACTGAATAAGAAATTAAATAAAATGCAAAAAAAGGAAATAAAAAAAACAAAAAAAAAAGAATTTTAAAAATAATTTTAATATATATATATAAAATAAAATATCTGTCTTTTAATATATAAAAAAAAATACTGAATTAATTTAAATTATAATTAAAATAAAATTAAATATATAATTAAAATAAAATAATTAAAAAAGAATCTATAAATTAGAAAAATAATCAACAAAAATTAATAATTATATTGTAAACATAATAAATTTATATAAAGCTATTAATATATTATTTGACTATTAAAATTATATTAATAAATTATAAAAATAAATAAATAAAATATATTTTATATTATAAAATAAAATGGAATAGCATAATAAATATTGATAAATTAATATAAGAAAATCTAACAAATGGAAAATATAGAAAAAATAATAGTATATTATAAAATAAATAATAATATTTAATAAAATTAAAAATAATAATAAAAGATATAATAATATATCATAAAATAAATAATAATTTATGATGAATAATATATAATAAATAAAATATAAATTAATAATAATTTTAAATTAGTAACTGGCAAATAAAAGCAAAAATAATAAAGATAAATAAATAAGAAAAATTATTTAATAACAATAAAAAATACTTAAAAATAATAATATATAAAATAGATGCAATAAAGATTCAATAAAAAATAAATAAAAAAACAAATATTTTATTTTTCTAGTACAATTTAACATTTATTTAATTAATATAATATATTTGTAAATATATTAAACTAACTCTAGATCTATGAGCTAAGCTACTGATTAATATAACTAGTCAAAAGAATATATATGCCTTAGGTGATTTACAGGGTATATTTAAGAGAAGAGGAAGAAAAAAAGAAACAAAATTTGGCGAAACTTTTTTTTTTTTTTTGTTTGACGCTTTTAAAGGGAATCCACAAATAGCGCGACAATTTTAACTTCTTTACTTAAAAACTCTTTTGTTGTTAACTGCTACTTCTTCCTCTTCTTCTTTGTTGGTTGTATTTAATGTTGCTGTTATTTTCTCTTTGCATGTGTATATTTTGCAATAAACAAACAATTACGGATTCTGTTGTTCTACTGCTTTTTTATATACATATATATATATATATATATATATATATATATATATATATATATACAACGATATATGGGCCCATACGTAAATCGTTTTCCAAGTAAATTCAAGCCGGTTTTTTGAATTGTTGTTGTTCTTATTATTTGCGTTGTTTAACGACCTACGGACTCTTTTTTTTTTATATGTTTATATATATATATATATATATATAAGTTTTGTTTCTAACCAAAACTGTAGACAGACAGACAGACAACAGTCAATATCAAAATAGCGTCATTGTTGGCTAAAAGTTGCTCAGACTGGAAATAAATTGAAGATCAAAAAAAACATTTTTATTTACCCAGAACTATTGCATATCAAATGCGGGGGTGTAATGTGTGTGTGTGAGTGTGTGTGTGTGTGTGTTTGTGTGGGTACAACAAGTTCTCATATATATCTTATGATATATATATACACAAATTAGCCGATATGTAGCTTACATATTACTAGAATTGGTCAGACGACTAACAACATATTTTACTATAAAATTTTTCCAGCATATTTTAAACAATTTTTTTTAGTTATTTATTTATTTTTTTTTCTTTTACATATAAAATTGGATTTGTTGTTGATTTAAATGCTGGCTGTATGACATCATTATGCATAGAGTTAATAAATTAAAAACCATATATATAAAAATTGTTTGTTATTTTTTTTGCTTATTTTTTCTACTGTACTTTGAACCCTTTTTTTTGATTTTTCGATTAAAAACAACGCGCGATTCGTTTTTTACTGGGGGAGTTCCCAAAAAACACAAATAAAAAGAGCACAACAAGCATCAAGTAGGAAGTAATAGCTTCATATATATATATATATATATATATATATATAGTATAGGAATAATATATATATATATATATATATAGTAAATATAGTTTGCAATAGTTAAACATTTGCTTTAAGTAAAAAAAAAACTCATTAACATTTCATTAGTTGAACTACAAAAAATAAATAATGAAAATGTTTAATATAGATAATGATACTAACTTTCTGCCTATATCTTTAGAAATATATATAATATTATATAGAAATTATTAAATACAATATAACTTTACCGTTAGTCATAAGCTAAGAGCAAGTTTTGCAGCAAAGTTTTAATTTTATTTTCATAGTTTTATTGGGATTTCCGATTTCTAATTGCATTTTTATATATATAAATTAAAGTTATTTATTAATGTATGTATGTGTGTGTGTGTGTTGTATATAAGTGTGTATGTGTATGTGTGTATATATATTTTTGTTATGGCAAATTGCTAAGAAACTGGCAAAACTTTCACCAAAGCAAAACGAAGTGTCGCATGTGAATTAAGTTGTGGCAGCAGCTGCATTGCCACAATGCCACAATGCCACAATGCCACAATGCCACATTGCCATATGCTTAATTGACATATTATTAATGTATATGTAGATTAAGTAAGTCAAAGGACATTGGCAAGTGGCAAAAGGATAATGACAAATGGCTACAATTGAATTGAATATCAAACACTCAACTTGCAACTTAATGCCACATTCATCCAATTGTCTGTTTGTCTTTCTGTCAACATTTCGACGAATATAGTGGATATATAATATCAGACACAAACTATACTATACCATATAGGTAATATTTTGAGTGTGTGTGTGTGTGTGTGTGTGTGTGTGTTTGTTTTTGAACTGGGTCAGCATCGATTTTCAGTGACGGCGTGTTACAATTATTTTGCCAGGAAATGTTCGACGAGTTGTCCTTATGCCCCAAAAAAAAAGCAAAAAAAGGAAGTAGAAAAAAGTAGTGAAAGAATGAAAATGAGAAGAAATATTGTTGAGGGGCTTAGGGAGGCTTTTTGTATGCACTCAAAGGACATGACATGCCTGCTGCTGCCGCATCCTGAATATTAAGTTTTTTTTTTTTTGTTTTTTTTTTTGCTGCAAAGCAATGGAAAGTCAACGTTTTGCAGTGTAAATAAAACAAATAAAAGATAACATAAAAAAAAAAGCAAAAACAGATTTTGCTGCAGTTTGCCAGCCGCATTAACACACACAACACACACACACACACACACAGAGGCATACCACAAACACACTCAATAAGACAAAGAAACATGGCCAGAATCAGAATGGAAACGTGCCAAGTTGTTGTTTTGTTGTTGGCACACGAGTGCTATATATGGGTGTAAGAAGCAGGGGGGGGAGGGGGGGTTGACAGATGAGGTTTAGTGCCAGAGGGGTTTGGGTGTGGGGTATGTTACATACTTGCACAGAAATACATATATTTTGGTGTAATTTTGGTACAAGTGTCGCAGCCATCAGCATCAGCAGCATCAGCAGCAGCAGCAGCAGCAGCAGTTGGCTTACAAACAGATTTTCTGCTGCAACATTTTGGCCCAAACAAAAGCAAAAGCCTGACTGTTGACCTCTCTGGCAAGCTAACGTTTGTTTCTTTAGCTATTTCTCTGGCAATAGGCAATAGGCAGAAGGCAGAAAGCAGAAGGCTTCTACCATAGAATTGCATTCGAATTGCATTCGTTGCAAGTTAAATTGTGCCGGCAACTTCATGGCAAGACGCAATGGCGCGTAAATGGGTAAAACTGAAATTAAATTTTGTCAACTTAAATAACGTTTGCTGTTCAAAATACCCTATACAGTGTATTGTAGGGTATGACAAGCTCTTAGACTAAAATAACTTTGAATTAAAGAGCAGCTAATACTCAAGGATATTCTTCTATATCAAAGTCAAAGTCAAAGTCATTTATTTTCTTTAAGTATTCTGCTCAAAGTTTAAATTCCTCTTTATGTGCAGTTTAAACTGCTTTTTATAGGGTATATGCAAGTCGTGCATAATCTGTTTTGTTTGTTCTAAAATAAAATTATTAGTTGCTGCTTTCATTTTCAACAAATTTGTTTAAGGCGCAAATTAAGTTTCTTTATAAACGGAAACTATATAAACTTTTCAGATAAAATCTAATTGTATGTTAAAACTGAGAAAACTTGCAGCTGTGGCAAGCAAGTTGCATGAATTTGCTGCAAGTTTTCTTACCTATAATATAGTTAAGTTAACTCAATAAAAGCTGACAGAAATCGAACAATTAAATCATGTTAACTGTCAGTTAATGTCAGAAGCTAACTGAGAGTTACTTTTTCTCATAGCTCATGGTATATTTATTGAACTTTAAAGGTAGTGTATGAAAATAAGGGCAATTGACTTTTATATGTTTAACATTCACTGGCAGCAAGTGGAAAATTTTTAAATTTCTCTAGAAGTTGAAAGTTTCTTAACTTTTCTGAACACTTTTGAAGCATGTTTATTTACCAATTAACAAAGTTTTATAAGCTGTCAAATGTTTGTGGTAGCTTAAGCATAAGTTTAAGGTAGTGTATATAGTGTATATACAAGTTTATATAACTCTAAGCAAATATTTAATAGATTTGCTAAGCATGAAAAATCTCAAATTGTAGTTCAATTTATAGTCCTATAAACTCAAGAGAAAATTACACACTTTTGATGATATAACATCTTGTTTGCTGTAACTAATTATCATACAAATTATATATATAATATATATATTGTCTGATATTATTTAATGTATCAATTATATATAACTTATTTCAGGGTGTTATAATACGTGAGGTTGACGATGGAGTACGCTGTGAACAATGTAAATCCGAATGTCCCGGCTTTGCTGCACACGATTGGAGGTAAGTCGCTGATATGAAACTTAGATATATACAGATATATATATATATATATATATATGTTTTACTGTAAGTAAATATTGACGTTAAAGTTATTCAACTTTAATATGTAACTATATACAATATTTTGACGTGTACTGTAAAAGCTTTGCGTGAAGTTTTTGCTTTTTAAGTTGTAAAAATAAACAACAGATGGCGTTGGTATACAGCTTATACACATTTTCATATATTTACATTAGTTGCAATATCGATTTTAAATCCTAAATCAATATATTTAGCACAAAATCTGACAGCCCCCAACCAATATCTGTTGCTGCACCCTGCCCTCCCCCCCACCAGCATTAAAACGCCCACAAACTAATGGCAAATGGCAAATAGATAAATAAATAATGCGTCAATGTTTTGCAAAACTTTGCCAAAAAAAAAAAAACGTCGAGCAGCAGCAGCAGCAGCACAGACAACAACGATGACGACGTCGACGACGAGTGTATGCCAAATATTTTGATCATAAAACTTGAAAGAAAAATAAACCGTTAAATTAAACGGTAAAAGCCACAATAAACGCTAAAACTGAAGGCGCTGGCCATAAGCTAATGACGCCTAACCTCATGCAGTTAACATAAGCAAAATGCAAGTGCCAAGTGCATGCTGCATTTGCTATATACACACACACACACACACACACACACACATATATATATGTATATTGCATGTGTGTGTGTGACACATTTGGGGGCTTTGCATTTCAACGCAATTATTGAATTGGATTAATTATTTAGCATTTTTATGAGGTAATTGAAGTGCATTTAATTACAATTAGCAAACAATTACGCAATTCTGTTTGAATATCTAATTTGAATTTGAATTTGAATTTGAAATTCCAATTTGAATAAAACAAATCAAAATCATATAATGACATAGGCTAAAATTCTAATTCAATGTCAATGCGACAACAACAACAACAACAACAACAATAACAATAATAATAATGAAAACACTTAACGCTCACTGCCACTGGCCACAAAATGAAAATTATGCTATTAATTTGTTAAATTAGTTTTGGTTCCCGTTTGTATTTAACTGCGGTTTTGTTTGCATTTTCTTTTTGATGCTGGCCTAAAGCCAATTCGTTGGCCAGTTGGCACAAGCTTTTTGGGGGGATGTTGGGGGTAGTTGTTGTGCCACTGTGCAGAGGCGGGCATATAATCTCATCTTCTGATGATATACGGGGCGTATGAGCGATTTCAACTTTCTGTTTGTCTTTACAGTTGCCCTGCTCTGTTTGACTGTGTGGTTGCGTGTGTGTGTGTGTGTGTATATGTAGATATTGATATAATTTAGTTTTTGTTTTGTTTTTCTTTTATTCTGTCTCATTTTTATGTGGTTTCGTTTGACTTTAATAGCAAAACAAAAAAAAAATAAAATTTGTCGGGCATAAATAAGCAATGAAATATCATAAATAAACCAATATATATATATATATATATAAACAATTCTATCTGTATATATGTATTTCTATATATTTATATTTGATTATATATAAAGGCGCTTAAATATTTCTTAATTAATTTGGGTTTACGTTTATAGCATTTATTTAAATTGTCAACAAAGATTTACGTAGAATTATTATAATAGCTCATAGCGCTGGCACCTTTTCAGAGCAAATGTTTCTGTCGAGGTGAATGTTCGCATTTTTGATTACAGATCGTACAGATCGTTGCGATATATCTATATATATCTATATATATATATATTTGGTTTATTAATTATATATATTGAATGCAGATTCAGCGATTAACTGAGTTATAGCCTCAGCTATGGCATAGAAGACGAAAATATAGCTGTGACTATTATCTTCAAACCATAAACAAAATAAAAATTCAAAAAAAAAAAAAAAAACAAAACTCAACAGAGGGATCGAAAATTTGCTTTAGCTTGTGGTTGGTGCGGGGACGGTTACATGCGGCGGGTACATGGCAACTCGCTAAGCAAAAATTTGATCGTTTCGATTCGCCACGATGAGCTGCGACTCAACTTGACACTCGGCTCGCTATTCGTTTATTGTTTGCTTCACTTGCTTTTCGCTTTTTGCTTCAACAGCAATTAAAGTCTAATTAAAGGCCTTGACTTGCTTTTGTTTGTTTTTTTTTAATATTCTTTTTTTTCTTTTGCGCTCTTCTTTGAGCATGCAGCGCTCTTTACTCACTCCGCCTTACGCTCTTACTGTCTGACACATACACTCGCTCACACTCACTCCTTATGTTTAATAGCTTTGACTTCCATTTGATACCGAAAGCTTTAATTGTGAGCAATGCGCGCCATTTACTTCCATTGAAAATGTTGCAATGACGCGGACGCTCAGCTTTTGGGTTCAGCTCAAGTTCAAGCAAGTCTCAGGCAGCGCGTGCAGTTTTTGTGCGCTACTTTTCTCTTCTTCTTCGCTTCGCTTAATGGGCGGCAATGGAAGCATAGGGCCAGAGCTTATATATAATATTATTATATATTGGGTTGAAACTGACATTGAATTCCTTAGTATGTGCAATCGACTTACAATATGATGAACTGTCTGTATGTGTGTGAGTGTTTTTTTAACTCGTGCTTATTCATACTTCGTCTATAAAGCTTTTATTATGCAGCCGCTGCCGCTGCCGTTGCCGTTGTCTAACGGCGGTTCGTGTGCGCGTTTTAAGTTGTCGCAGCTGCTCTGCTCCTGCTCTGCCTACAAACCTATACAATATTTTATTTTTATTTTGTTTTATTTATTTTTTTTTTTTATTTTGACTCATACTCAATTTCCAGGCTTTGGCAGTTTAACAGTTGTTTTGCAGCTTTTGCGCGTAGCCCACGCGATCAGTCGGTGAATTTATTTAGTTTGTTAGTTAGTTAGTTAGTTTTGATGTGTGGCTTAATTAGCTGCAGCAGGTGCATAAAAATTAATCAATATACATATATATATATATATTTTCATAAACAAGTGTGAACTCACAGCAGTCAATATTTTTTTAAAGCTTGAAAATTGTTTCTTTCATGCTGATCTACTCAATAAGTTGTACTCATTCCATGTTTTACATTACTCAATATAAATGTGAAAGAGAGTGAGAGTGTACACCTATGTGCGTGTGTGTGTGTGTGTGTGTATGCTTTACTTATCAATAATATTATATAGTATGTATGTATAATATATACGTGTGTCACTTAACTGTCAACAACTGTCAGTATTTGTATTATTATTTTAAATTTTTCGGTATCAGCTGGTGTTTCATGCGTACATAAAATCCAATATAGAAATAATAGAAAAGAAAAGAAAAGTAAAAAAAACTAACAAAATTAATAAACAAAATGCAGTTACCGATACAGTCGCCGCCGCGTGATGTCTATCAAGTGCAACCGTTGCTTATTAAAAAGCAACCAAAGTTTCCCACACGCGAACGTCATATGGCCATCAGGCGTAAGAAATCAACTTCAGTGCCAGTAAGTCCAACACCACCTGGCGGCAGCTTACAGAAGCAGCTTGAGCAAGACTGGTGAGTGTAAATATATATGTAAAGCGATATTTATCGCTTAAAATATATATGTATATACAGCATACCAAAAAAAAAAAAAAAAAAAAAAGAAGCTATAACAAAAATTAAGTGTAATTAACAGATTTAACAATAATCACGTAGGAAAATGAATGAAAAAACAGATTTTTTGTTTTTCTTTTTTGCGTTAAGTGAAAATAAACATTTCCACGTTGCAATCCATCATCACTGGGGGAACACAAACGTTCTGTGTTTAATGATGAATACAAGTCTCAGAAACGGCGCCCTAGACATTGCCACAGCTAGGGGCAATATTTATGAGTTATTGTGTGATAATTATGAACAAATGAATATTTGCCGACAAGCTGCAAACTATTTTAATTGATCATCAATCTTTTGGCAAACGTACGAAAGGGTGGCAAAAACAAACCAAAAAAAAAAACAAAGCAAAAAAACAAAACAAAAAGTTAACAAAACATGGAAAAGAATTGAAAAAAAAAAAAACAAAATTTTACTTTGATTTTTAGCGATTCTTTCGTTTTGCTATTTTTGCATAATTTTCCACTCATTATATATATATATTTCTTTTAATTTCTTTTCAATATTTATTGATGATATAAATATTATTTTTCTTCTTCTTTATTTTCAATTGATTGAGTGTCGATTGATCCAAGATCCATGGAAAAGAATTTTGAATATATAACAGATTTTTATTTTTAAGTTAAGAATTTGATTTCCTTTTGCTCTAAAAATTATGCGGAACTGACGCAATTTTCTTTTTGCTTTTGCCAACGATATGTTCAATAAATTGCATGGCTCAATTCAATAAAATAGAAAGAAAAAAAATAGAAAAAATACATTTAACGTATTCCTATGACGTGCCCCCCATTAAACCCAATTAGTCCCGTCAATTCGTACATTTTGTGTACTAAAGAAATTAATGGTCAGACGTGAGTTAGAGAGAAAAAGAAAAACAAAAGAAAAACCATATTTATCGATGAAATTGAAAATTTGAAAATATGTTTAAAACATTGCTAAAAACTGGCAAAAACTGGCAAAAACTTTTGCTAAAAATTAACGCAAATGATATATTTTAAGGTAAAAAAAGAATAAAATTTAAATAGAATAAACAAAAATCCATGTGATGCTCTAACAAATCAAGTCAAAGTTATATACATATACATATATATATATGTATATTATTGATCAGTTATACATATATATATATATATATATATATATATATTTGTGTATGTATTGCTCATTAGTTAAGATATAATTGATGTACCTATGGCTGGCTTATGGTTGTTGTACATTATCTAATGTAAAATAATGGCCTTAATGGCCTAAACACAGATTCAATTTTTGGTAATGGCAATAGCGACAGGTGAATTAACGTTAAATGTATCTGCAAGATACATGTATCTAATGTACTTACAAATACAATTATGTCTGCCAACCATGTGTCTGTGTGTGTGTATATACGGATGCTGTCTAGGTGCTCCCTCAAGGCAGGTGTAATTAAAAAGCAGCAAAATGACAGCCACATGTATCATAGACGGGGCAGGTAAATAAACAAAAGAAATACGAATAGATTTTTAAGGCTTTTGTATCGATATTTATGGTGCGTGAGCTCTATTGATATATGACTTTTGTAATAAACATTTTGCCAAAGATCAGTTGTCTATATATACATATATATATATATATATATATATATATATATATATATATATATATATATATGTATTAAATATAGATAACAAAACTAAAAATGATCTATAAAGTTCAGGAAAAATACAACTGGCAAACAAACAAAACAAAAATAAAAACAATTAAAGAAAAACAATTTATAATAATTATTTTTAACCTAAATGTAGCATTAGTAATCGAAGAATAATATAAATTATATATATATATATATAACTTACAGTGTATAGTATAAATTAGTTGCCCATATGTTGAATGCCTAAATATCAAAACATAAAAAATCAAGTAAGAAATCTGTAGTCGAGTATACCCGACTACAAGACAGCCCTTTGCCTACAGACACAGATATACACACACATACGCAGTCACATACAAAATTCTAAACGCACTTTAAGCCATTTCGTGCGCTTTTGAGCCCCCCGCGCACTATACCACGACATTTAATGTTGTATCACTTCCGTGTTTTTTGTCCGATCTTCACGAGATTTGCAATGTAGATCAAGAATGGTCTAATTATTATATGTGTAAAAAATAAATTCGATCTGTTTAAAATTGTGCTCAATAATTGTGTTTTTTTGTACTGCGGGGGTCAAATTTATAGATCTAAAACAAACTCGTATAGCGTACGAAAATAATGAATCTTGATTTTTATAATTTGGTTGCTCTAGCTGTTATAGTCTTTGAGATACAGGCCTTCATACAGACGCACATGGTTAGATCGATTCAGTTAGTCGTTCTGATCAAGAATATATATACTTTATGGGGTGTCATATGATTATTTCAATCTGCATTTCCAGTAGCTCCATTTTAGCATTTTTAAAGGCAAAGGGATTAAAAATATTTTTATCTCTGCAGCTCTATCATATATCATATATACTTATATAGATAGATATATATAGATATATATATTCATCTCTATATCATTTCACCTACTGCTTCTTGTTTAAATTGTTTCTATAGAAATTGATATATCAGATATGCTTACTATATCATAACAATTGTGGGTGTAATTTTCTGTTATATTTTTCTTGTTTTTATTAATGCGCTTTGGCCCAAGGGAAAAACTTTTAACAAAAACAACAATTACAATTTTTTAATAAACATTTATATTAATAGCTTATATTTACTGAAAAGCCTATAGCATATAAACATATATCATATTGTTCCTGGTATATATATGTAGTTATCTTTTTGCTACTATTTTCCTTTACTTTACTTCTCTCTGTTGCCCACAACTTTTGCTATTTTCACCAGCTGCTTATCAAAATTTAATTTAAAATTCTATTCTGTACGTCTGATTGCCAGATATTGAATGATCCTTCAGTCAGCTCTATATAAATACGTTAACGTGTTTTTTTTTCCGGCTTTTTCCTTATTAATCAGGCATTAATCAGCATCACGTTTTGCATTTAATATTCATTGCATTTGACTTTATTTATACGTATGAAATTACGTATATGATAACATATAATAGTCGTAATATTAGCATTATTGTATTAACATTTTTAGTAGATCAATTCTCAATGATAGAACTGTTAGTTAAGTAGAAGGGCAAGAATAGTATATAAGCAAAAGCAGTTACTCATCTTGGCTCACTTAACTACCAACAATTTTTCTTCTGCCCTGTCTTTCGATTTGTATTGGCCAAAATGTAAATAATGCATGCAATTTGCAATACTTGCAAGGTTTGGCGTCCAAGGTGCGATTCTAATTAAGAGAAACGCCTCCTGGCACAGCAGGGGTCATCAATCTTCGGTACAACACCTACGTACAATATAATATAGTATAGGGGCACGATGACATGTCTTATACAATACATTCAACTATATGTATTATATTTCTGTATATATGTGTGTGCGTGTTTGTGTGTGTGCGTGTGTGTGTGTGTGTGTGTGTGTATTTATATGTATTGTGGTTTGGCAGACACGTTGTACATGTTGCCCTTTTCTTTTGGGTACAGTCTTTTTGATACAATTGAAACCAATTAATCATTTATGTTTACAACATTCGCGATTTGTGCATTAAAAACAAAATCTCATAAATTACGCCCCATTCCTCAAAGCACGCAATGAATCTTTATCTTTTTCTCTGATGATCATTGGCCAGGGGGCAGAGACCTGGCTGCTTTTACTGTTCGCGTCACTATCAAATGAGATGTACAATTCCTTACATTTTATTCCACCCCCCCCCCCCCCACTACCTCTTTGCACCTGTACACTTTATCTATGCGTGTGTTGTCCATCAGAAGGCAGTGGCTTTTGAGGGTCTGTTGACTCTTTGGGCGCGTACGCCATGAATAACAATAAAAAAGAGAAGAAAGAAAACACATATAACAAAAAGAAACTAAAAGTAACACTTGGCCAAAGCAACGCACACCAAACACCAATCACCAATAAGCAGCAATCATCACCCCCACTGTCATTTCTTGGCAACCTTTTACTCTCCCCATTCACCCAATCTCCTCCCCATTCTATCATAACCAAAACACACTTTTGTATATTTTAAGTGCAAATATACAAATTTACCAAAGTGCGCCACGAAGTGAAACAGCAAAAAGAACGAGCAAAAATTATCAACAAGACTTGCATAAATATTTAAGACGAACTTTGTATACACTGCAATTGCATAAGAAGCAAATTATATATATTTTATATAAGCTTCTTAAATCAAATGTTTTTCAAATTCTTTGTTTAAATATAAACAATTATTTGTTTAAATATAAACAATTATTTGTTAAAAATACTAAAAATTATTTTATTTTAAATTTTATTTATTAATAATTTTTATGTATAAATTTTTAATCTTAAACATTGATTTTAATTATTATCAAAATTTAGGAATTGAGCACATATTTTTATAGCTAAAACTTTTCAACTGATTTTGCTTTAGATTTGCTTTAAATATAAACAATTATTTTTGAAAAATACTACAAATAATTTTTCTATTTAAGATTTTTATTTAAAAATAATTTATATATAAATATTTTTTTTGAAATCTTCAATATTTATCTTTATTATTATCAAAATTTTGGAATTGAGCACAAATTTATATAGCTATAACTTTTCATCTGATATTCGCTTTATTAAACAATTATTTTTTAAAAATACTACAAATATTATTTTATTTTAGATTTTTATTTATTAATAATTTTTATATAAATATATATTCTTTTTTTAATTTTGAACATATATCTTTATTATTATCAAAATATTGGAACTGAGCACAAATTTATATAGCTATAACTTTTCACCTAGATTTGCTTTAAATATAAACAATTATTTTTGAAAAATACTAGAAATAACTTTTTTATTTTAGATTTTTATTTATTAATAATTTATATATAAATATATTTTATATAAATTTTCAATATTTATCTTTATTATTATCAAAATATTGGAATTGAGCACAGATTTATATAGCTATAACTCTCCATCTGTTATTGTACCAGATTCAATTTTGCGTCAACTTTTGTCTTCGATTTTTATGCAGTATTTGTTTTCCATTTTTTTTGAATAGATCTCAGAGCAGGTGTAGTACATTGACATTGTTGCATATGCCCGGAAAGTGTAGTGTAGGGGAAGGAAAGGCAAATGGCTAGCGACTCGCGCAACATTCAATGGTATCATAATATTTTTACGGGCCATTTGCGTTGTCTTTATGGATTTTATATGGTCGCTGACAATGTGTGCAACCCCCTCCAGGGTCCCCAAGTCACGTATAGTCTTCGGATGACCCCCCGCCTAAAGTGTATCATGGAATTGGTGGGGCAGCATGTCAGCGTTAAGAATTTTGTTGTACAACAAAACTACTTTGTGGCAATTTTGTTTATAAATACTCGTAATTTGTTGCATGTTGTATGGATTTAGTTTGATGTGGTAAGCTTGTTGTCAGTTAGATATTTGGACACTTTGTTACTTTGCCACTTGACTGTGACCTTGACCGCCTTTCCCCCCGTGGCAACATTGCTAGTAGTACAGCAGTAAAGCAATGTTGCTTTGCAACTGTGCAAGCGTAACGTGCAACATCCATCTAATAAATGCAACGCCTTCCAGCCATTAATTAACCACATTGCCTCTATACTCCACTATACAATACGCTAGTAACTGGCCACGGTTTGACTTCACCTGCAGCTACAACTGCAGCACCATTTGACTTTTACTACGTACTGTGGGGCAACCAAGCGCACTACCTGTTGACTCATTAGCCAGCCAAGTTGCAGGGCGATTCATACACGTGTGCAGCGTGTGCAGCGTGTGCCCTCCGTTAATGAAGAGCCGCAAACAGAGATAATAAAAAACAAAAAAAAAGAAAAACGAAAAAAAATCCAACGCATTGCTAATAAGCGGTTGTGGCTTCCATGGATGCAGCGACATTTACCGGTTAAAGCAACAGCAAAAGCAGCAGCAACAGCCGCAGCAGCAGCAGCAGCAGCAGCAGCAGCAGCAGCAGTAGCAGTTGCAGCAGTAGCAGCACTCGCAGCCGCAGTAGCCGCCACTAGCAAGTGTCGTGTCATTATCGCTGTAGACTACTTATTCCCCACTCGTGTCTCACTAACAATTCAACATAGAAACACACACACACACACACACACACATGCTCACCTTCGTTCTCTTTCTTTCTTTATCTGTTGTGTTCTATAGGTGTCTCCCACGAAGCGTTGCTCTTGCTTGATTTCTTACAGCTGCGCTAGTGTGGAGCTTCGTTTATGCTGCTACACTTCGGCTGCGACGGCGTCGTTCGGCACCAAAGTAACAACAGCAGCAGCAAAAAACAACAACAACAAACGAGCCACCAGACCAGACGACGACGCCGACGCAGAGTTCAGTTAGAAACGAATTGTGTTACGGTGCGGTTGTCGCGCTTCGCCCTTTATTTTTTTTTAAAACCATTTGAAACTCGCGCGTCTTTCGCGCAATTTGTTTTCAACGCGATTTTTTGTTTTTATTTATTTTTTTTGTTAAATTTTTTTTAATTGATTATTATTAAATATTATTTAGTTATTGAAGAAAACAAAAAAAAGGTGCAATTTATATATATATATATATATATATATGAAATTTAATTAAAATTTTTTAATTATTTTCCATATGCCAAAAGTTAACAACAAAAAAAAAAAAAAGGTTGTTGTTCATTCCTTTGCCTCTATTCTATAGTATTGTGTGCAGTCAGCGTGGGTTTGTTGGTTCCTCAAGTTCAAGTACTCAAAAATTTTTCTTAGCTATCTCATATTTTGTTTATCCGCAAACAATACGCCAATTGCTGCCATATTTGTTTACATTTATCCATTTGCGGTGTTTTTTTTTTTTTGGGTATTTCCTTTATTCTTCTTCTTTCTATTTAGTGTTTATCTCCCTCTTATTGTTGTTGTTGTTGTTGTTCTTTTTATTTTATGTATAAACATGCGGAAATCTTTTTTGGAAAAATCCAAAAAAAAAATTTTTTTTTTATACAATTTCAGTTCTTTCTATATTCCATTGATAGACAGTTTAGGCCAAATATTTTATTATTCGCCAAGTGTCCTACAAGTATTTACTTAAATTTTTTTTTTTTTTGGTTTTTTCATTCTTTTTTTTTTTATAAAAGAAACGAAACCAGTTTAATACAAGTCTTAAGCAATATATACTAGATACAACTGTTTGAGGAATGTAAGTGCAAAGTTCAAAGTAAAAAAAAAAAAAAAAAAAAAATCTATTTGTAATGCTTAAATCAAGTTTATAATTAATTTTTGTATTTCTATGTAAAATGTGAAAAATTGTTTGGTTTCTATTTATTTACATTTCACATCTAGATCATTATATATACTATTATATAGTGCTATATGTATATATATATATATATATATATATCAGAGGGCAGATTCATCTTCCTTTTGACATTTGTTGAGCTTACATTTTGCATTTATATATCGTATGTAGCGATATGAATATATATGTATATATATATATATATATATTTGTATATTTATAACACATTGTGGCCAGATTTCGCTGTAGAGCTATAATCCCCAACAGCCAGATGAGTATTAAGTCAAAGCTAAAGTAATGCGATTCCAAGGCCATTATAATTCATAAAGCGAAATGCAATTTAACATTTACATATTGCGAGGGAAAAGTTTTTGCAAATCTTATTGCAGATTTAATAACTGTTCTTCAAACATTATTTTTTTTAATGAGTCCAACACACACACACACACACATACAAATTTGTACTTTTAGAAAAAGTTTGACTTAAAATCAAAAATTTTTTTTTTTTACTTACCTTTTTTATTATGGGTTATATTCATTTGCTCTGCTAGTCTAGTATTATCTTATCTTGACCTTGGGCCTATCACTTATAACTGATTAATAGCACTTTCCTATGGAATGTAGTACAAGGGATTTGCTCTAAGTAAACATTGTATCAGAGCTACTTCAATGATAAAATTTCATTAAAATATTGATGTTAGACTTATCTTTATTTTTATTATTATTTTTATTTATAGTTTCCAATACTAGTTTTGATCTTTTTAAAGATTCAATTTATAGCAATATAGTTAAGTTTATTGCAGTTTTTTAAACTTGCAACTTTTAAGTCTAACTTTGAGATTATGTTTAAGATATTTTTGAAGTACAAATCTTTATCTGGAAAATATCGTCTTGTAGTGTATTGTCGGCATTTACAGGGTAACTTGCAGTTTGGCATATTTTATTATGAATTTTTCTACTTGTTATAAATCGTCTCGTTTTCCACTCCTAAACTTTGAATAGAGCAAAGAAGAATGCAATAAGCATAGCTGCTTTCCCCGCGTTGCCATAGCATCAGCAGCAGCGTCAACAGCAGCGGCAGCGGCAACGGCAATAGTTCAACATCAATGCGGGGGTTGTCTACCCTCGCTATTTCTTGCTCTCTGTCTCTTTGTTTCCCTTACTCACTCTTCCCAGTTCAATCTGCCCTTCGCCTCTGTCTTTTTTTCTCCTAGTGATTGCTTCCCTTTCTAGCACATATGTTAATTATATACCTTGGCTGGGTGATATTATCATTGGTTCGCTGCTCACTGATTCAATTAGCGGTTGCCATCCATACGCGTAGCTTATAAACTTACTTAGTTATTTATGTGGGGCAGTTGCTGTTGCAGCGTGCATTTTTCTATGACCCGTTGTTGTTGCACTCATTGTTGCTGCTTTTGTTGTTGTTTGTGTTGTTGTTGTTGTTGTTGCTTTGTAGTAGTTATAGTACTAGTAGTAGTTGTTGTTGTTATTTGTTGTTTGCCGTTATTTGTTGTCGTCGTAATCGCATTAAAAGTCATTTAATCGCGAGCCAAAGGAGAGTGCACGCAGCATGTAGGTGTGTGTATGTGCGTATGTGTGTGTGTGTGTGTGTTTGAGTATGTGTGATTGTGAGTGCAAGTGGCAGTATAAGTATAGGTTTTTAAATGTGAGTGCTTCAGTTTTTAAACTACGCTCATCATTTGCCATCACCCTTACTAAACATACTACACATAACACACACACACACACACACACACACACACACACAGATAGATACACCAACGCACACACATAGTATACATACACCTTGGTAGCTCATAATTGAGATTTGTTGCACTCCGCTGTTGACTTTTATGCGCACTTTTATTGTTTATTATTTATGGCGCAACATGTTCAATTATAGTGGAAAATTGGATTTCGCTTGCCCTGTGGGAAAGAAGGTCAAAACAGAATATGCGTTGCATGTGAGCTGCTCTTAACAAAAGGGCGTTATGTGAGGTAAATATGTAGATAGCACTAGAGTGACAGAGACACAGACAACAGACAGACAAAGACAGAGACAGAGACAGAGAGAGAGAAAGGTAGGTATAGCAGGAAGTAATTGTGGAAGGGGGTGGGTGGGGGGGGTGTAGGGGCTAAGTGAATTGAACTGGACTGAGAGCAGACATAAACGGCTAAATTGCGGGCTGGAAATTTGTGGAATTGGTTCCCAAAAATGTCAGTTTGTCGCCAAAAAGTTTTCCAATTGCCCGCCCTTCCGTATATACGTATATACGTATATAAGCATATAAATGAAAGTGACTTTGGGGCTTATCAATTGTAATTGTTGACTGTGGCTGCTCCACATTATACTCTCCCCTTCCCCACAACCTGCCTTAGACAGTGTCTTACGTTATTTTACCCTTGCCTAAGGCATACGATATGAAAGTGTTGCTCACTTTAAAGTATACCCTAACTGTATCACATATACAAACACACAGACAGACATACATACACGTGCGCTACAAGCAGTGCACTGCTTTATTAAATTGTTTCTCAAGTAACTTTTGTAATTATCATTCAATTGTTTTTGCCACATAAAACATAACTCAAATGGAATTTAATTACCAAAATTTTTGTCATATATATATATATATATATATCACACTCTTTAATGAATTTTTATTGATTACAGGGTATCAAAAGTTTTCTGTGTGCGTGTGTGTGTGTGTGTGTAGACAACTGTTTGGGGCTTTAATTACATTTATCTATGAGCAAAACTTTTAAAGTAAGTTGTTCGCTTATTGTTTCTGCCGTGTGTATTTCTATACTCGATATGTATATACAGATATACAACATGCGATATACGATATACAATATACAATATACAATATACAATATACGATATACATAACAGAGTTTGTCTTTAAAGTTTAAACTTTACTTTGGTCAAAATGTTTTTTAAAAGCCAAAAACATGATAAAAATGGGGCTGCTTCTATTGTTCAGTAGTACTTCAAGCATATGGTAATCTACCGATTTACGATATACGTTTAACAACATATGATATACGATATATGCTAAACGATAAAGTACTTACTATATATGGCATACGAGTCGTATGAAAGGACTTAACATATACGATATATAATACATTATCAGCGATTATTGGCACACGATTTACCATACACGACGCACGATATACGATTTACGATATACGACAAACGATACACAATATACATTTTTTCAATATACGTCATACGATATACGATATACTATATACAAATTGCAATCTATGATAAACGATTTACGATATTCGATACATGATATACAATTCACGATATGCGATATACGATACACGATATACTATATACAATATACAATTTGCGATTTACGATATACGATTTACGATATTCGGTACATGATATACAATTTACAATATACGTTTTATTATTTACAATATGTTCTGCACAGAAAACTTGGCCATAAACTTAACTTCAATCAAATTTTAAAGATGTTTAATAACAGCTGCTAATTAATTTAACTAGTTAAGCATAGGGAAGGTCTTTACAGTTATAAGCTAAAGCTCTCAATAGGCTGCGTCTGGCTTACCCTATTAAGTTGGTTGCGCCTAAAAAACTTTGATTGTGAAGCAAGCATTTTGTAGGGTACCCAGACATTTTTTTAACTGATTAATTTGTTTTTTTTTTTAAATTAATACGCATTCGGCTGATTGTCTATTAAAAGCCCATCATTTATTACACTTTTCCCTGATTTTATTTATATATATAACAATATATATATATATATATATTTTATCTGGCAATTCAATTAAATGAAAGCAGCGTTTCATTTATTGCCATTGCTATTGATATTGAGTTAATATGATGACAATGGGTATATGCATATGTACTCCAATTACCAGTGGCTATAATTGGTACATAAACACGTTCTAATGGTAATACCAATTGTTTATACACTGATAAGACAATGCGCCATACCGCAATGATAATGATAGTAAAAAGTTCTGACTAAAATGCTGAGATTATTTAGATAGATATATAGAGCGAGGTGGTATGATACATCAAATGTGAGGAATGGTACATTGTTATAGTTATCTGTTAATAATAAAAAAAAAAATAAATATACACACATACACACACACACACACAGCTATACTGAGTCATATACAATATCTAATTATAATTATAGGCAAGTTTTTTTTTCTTGTTGTTTTGGCAAAAATTATATCTAAATTTAGTTTATTTTTATTTTCTTCTGATTTAACTCAGAAATCATTCAGCTATAGTCATAACTTATACTAAATTTAATAGATATTAATAGTAAGCAACTGGAACTTTAATTTTTTTGTTTTAATTATATCTTTCAGTTTTCATTATCTTATTTTTGTTCCTATTTCAATTTAAATCGCACAACAACTTTCTAGCTATAAAAATTATATATATATATATATACATATATATTCTTATCTAACTTAAGAATCATGCATTCAGCTTAGTCATCAGAAATTGCCCCGTTGATCTGATAGAATTCTACAAAAAAAAACACATGCAAAAAAATTTCAGATTCTTCCAACTCAATAATTCATTTTTTCGTTTCAATTCGTTTCTTCAACGCTCTCACAAAAATAAAAGTAAATAGTTATTACTCAGATGGATATGGTTATATGGTTATATGGTTAACCATAAGCAAAGAAGTCTTATGTGATTCATATATAGTGTAAATGTTATGTTTGTGGCTTATTTGCATAACTGTATACTCTCTCCAGCTATCTCGCTCTAACATTCAACTTCACCTCCCTTCTAAAAATATCTAAAGTTGTTTTAATGTATGCAAACCTGTTGCATTTTTCCGCATTGAAGTCGTGCTCAATTAGCAAACAGTTGCTCACTTTGTCAGCTATTCAGTTAGTCAGTTAGTCAGTTAGCCAGTTTATCAGTTTGTTAGTTTTGTCAATTGTTTAGCTTTACAATTCCTAACAACATGCTGCTAAAGAGGTTTTGTCGTGTCTATAAAAGGTCAACTGTCAGTGCATTTCCCTGTCATATCGTTAGTTGGTTAACAAGTAAAAACTCTTCTAGCCTTATTTGTGTTCTTAATATTTATATGCAGTGTTGTTATTTTAGTTACTCATGAGTTTTATTTTTGGTATATTACGTTAAGTACTTACTGTTACTGTTACCATTTTCAATTTGCTACACTTTTCCAACTGTGTTGACAAACTTAAATGTTTCCTTAACGCTTATCCGTCCCCTTCTAAGCGAAATGTTGATGACATCAGGCAATACCCAATTCTCCAGTCTATTTTGGGGTGTGCATCTGTCTATGTGTGTGTGTGTGTGTGTGTGTGTGACAGAAGCGACCTTTTTTTTATATATATATGTTTTTATTTATTTATTTTTTTTATTAATCTTATCAGAAAGTTACCTTCTGCCTTTATATTTACCTCTTACCTAATCATTTCATGCGTATCTTGCGTTCCACTAAACTGCTGGTCATTTAACTCAGATCGGTAGCTCTGCCATGATATGGCATGCCAATAGCATTTAGCCATATGAGCTCATACCTTGAAACACATATATATATATATATATATATATATATATATATAATGTATTTACTGATAGATCCCATTATGCTATTTCTGCTACTCATTTTTCATTGCGTGGGTGTTTTTTTTGTTTTAAGACTTTGCTGATTATTTGTAGCTCTTTAATTGTAAAATAAGTAAACAGTCAATTAATTGCATTCTATTTCATTCTATATATATAATATATATATAATTGTATACCTTTTGTGTGTATGTAAATAGCTTCTTCTTTGCAATAATAAACAAACTATATCTGACTACAAATGCATAAAGGTTAAATTAACACCTTCATCAAAATGTCAATGAGCATATAATCCATACACAAAGACGTGCCAATTGAAAGATGAGATATAAATATATATATATGTGTGTGTGTATGTATAATACAACGTAAGACATTTTGGAGGCGCCCAACTGTTTAAAAAGGCCGCCAACAACATAAAGCAAAATTTTGATGAGTCAAACACAAATTGAAAATTGTGGCAACAACTCAAAACTGTTAACGGAGAAGAAAGCTACTTTTAAACTTCAAACGAAAAAAACACAAAAAAAAGTGAAAAAAGCAAAATATATTTTTTTAATAAGCAATAAACAAAAAAAATAAAAAATAAAGAAAAAATATATTATAATCGTAACGTTATTAACAACATCATCAACATAAAAGAAGTAAACTAAAGTACAGTTAATGCAAAAGAGTTAAACGTTAAACGTTACCACCGGTACCGGTCGTACTCTATACTTGTACTCAAAGTTGTACTCGTATTCGTACCTCGTCGGTCGTACACGTTAAGTTAATACATAAAATGGTTAAAATGCTCGACTTGGAGCGTCACGCTGAATGCCCCCTGTGGGCGGCATTGGCCTCCGATGTGCCCTGGACGGGCATGCACTATGCATGCCTTAATGTCCTCAACATTTATTGCAAAGTATTCGATAGAAAAGAAATTTACGATCTCATTGTAAGGTAAGCGAGCGTGAACGTTGTATTGCGTTTAAATTAAACGCTAGATGGCGCTGACTAGCGAGCTTTTTACTATTGCGCTAATAATAAATGTAGCGGCAATAAATTGAATTACATTTTTTTTTCTTTTTAATTAAGCGCGAACATTTAAAGTTTTATAATTAAAGCAAATATATAAGAAATAAATTAAATTATATTTTATTTCTTTTTTTATTAAATTTTTTTTTTTAATTTTGTGTGTGTTTTGCAGGAAGACTTGCCAATCCTGTAAGTGTCCACGTGAAGCACATGCCATTTATCAGCAACAGACAACCAATGTGCATGAGAGATTGGGCTTTAAGCTGGTTTCACCAGCAGATTCTGGCATGGAGCCAAGGGATTTGGGTTATACATGGGTGCCACCAGGCTTACGTGCTTCATCGAGAGTAAATCGCTATTTTGAGCAGCTGCCCGATGAGAAGGTGCCACGTTTAGGTAGTGAGGGTGCACGTTTGCGTGAGCAGCAAATCTCATATCAATTGCCTAAGCAGGATTTATCACTGGAGCATTGTAAACATTTGGAGGTGCAACATGAGGCATCATTTGAAGATTTCGTAACGGCTCGAAATGAAATTGCTTTAGATATAGGTATATATATATTTTTTTATTTTCTATTTATTTACTTTATTCTTTGAATATTAATAATAATAATAATATATATATATATATATATATATACTATTTCAGCCTATATCAAGGATGCACCCTACGATGAACATTGTGCGCTCTGTGATAATGAGATAGCCGCTGGGGAAATAATTGTGGCTGCACCCAAATTTGTTGAAAATGTCATGTGGCATCCAAAGTGCTTCACGTGCAGCACTTGCAATGAGCTTCTTGTGGACCTCACCTACTGTGTTCACGATGATAAAGTCTACTGCGAGCGCCATTACGCGGAAATGTTGAAACCCCGCTGCACGGGCTGTGATGAGGTGAGTCCTTTCATATCGCCAAATTGACCGACCCATCGAAAGCCACCACCCACCCGTCTCTAGTCATATCCCTTATGCTTTTACTACAAAACTCTTAGCACACTTTCAGGCTATTTTTATTTTTTATTATTTAATTCTTCTTACTTTTTAATTGACTCTCAACACGTTTCTATGTATCCCCTTTAACATTTACTCCCACTCCCCCCTCCCCCTCCCCCCCCTTCCCACACATACATGTATTTTGTCATTTAGTTTTCTGGGTTTTCTTTTCCTTTTATGGCCTGTCACACGCAGTAACCTTTAATAGAAAAGGTGTGTCCACCCTTAACGTCTGCCCCAACATCATCCCCTTACTCTCTTCTACATCCCACATACAGACATATGTGTACATTATTACACTTAGGGGTTATGGCATTTCCATTGAACTTCATATGTCAATGCACATTGGCCATTACCAGGGTCAAATCGACAAAAAGGCAACGTTGGCAGTTCATTTGTGGCATTCCCTCGTAACGTTTGTCTAAACATTTGAGTCCTGTTTACTTTTATTGAAATTTTAAAATATTTCTTTAACTTAAATTAAAAATAATTCTTTAACTTAAGGTAATCCATTGAGATCAATTTCAATTAAAATTTGCATAATTATTAAAGGGAATTTATTTTTTATCGGTATAAATTTCAAATTAAAAGTATTGTTTATTCTACGTATATAAGATTTTTATATATATCTATGTATATCGATCTATATTATATATATATATACAAATATATATATTTTACTTCTACTTTTGGGGTTTATAGTTACAAATTTTATCGACTGCTGTTGAGAAAATTTCAAACTCAACTTTTGCCAATTTTCTAATGAATTTTTATTTTAATTTTTATATTTTTTAAGCATTTTATATATATTTCTTCTTCTTATTCTTTATATATATTATATTTTTCTTTAATTTAAAAATTCCATTTAAATCGTAAATAATCGTCTTAAATTGTATTATAAATTCCGGCTGCGTTCAGCTAAGAACTGCTGATTGATTTGTCGCTTTTTAAATAAATTCGAATTTAAAGTGTTAAATGATGGCGTTAAATGATATCGGTCATAGAATTTTTAAATAATTTCTTTGTTTGGAGTCATATACCGAGGACATACATAATATCCATAGTCTTCTAGTTACTCAATTACTTAACGACTTTTTAAAATTTTAAACTTTTTAAATAGGGATACAAATGATGATATTCTGTGTTGAATTATAAAACATATATGGGGTATATTTGTCTTATTAATTGAGAGGAATATGAACGAATTTAACAATATATCTATATATTTTATATAATATAACTAAATATATAATATGACTATAAAGGTGACACTACATGAAAAGCTCATACTGTTACTTACGATCGTATCTTTTGTGTATATATATCGCATATATTCAACTTGAAACTCCGTTTGACTTTAGCAAAATAAAATTTTAAAATGTAGATATTTAACAATAGATGAAAACTACTAAAATAATAAAGAAATTTTTTTTATTTAAATGATTTGCAGCTGGCAAAGGCAGCGATAAGTTATTATTTTTTTCTGCTGAACGCAGCCAAAGTACAGTTTAAACAATAACTTAATAATAGCTATCTTTGGCATTGAATTGTTAAAAATATTTGCAAGCTGTGTGTTTTTTAAGGGTATTTAAATGCAAATTAAAGCATATTTAGGGTATTTAGCTGCGAATTTCAAATAAAAGTTCAGAGTTAAATTGTTAAAAAATAATTATTTTATTGTTATAAATAATTTTTAAATAAATTTTAGCATTTGTTGAATATGCGTTCATATATTGAATCAGCCAGCTGTTATGGTACATTCAATTGATTTTATTCATTTATTCATTTCATATTGTATGAGTTACCCTTGAGTGCTCAGTCACGCCCATCTTTTCATATGCTGTCAAGCAATTTATTTTCTATTTTGTCTCAAGTATTTTGTAGTATTCATATTCTAATTTTGTTATTGTTGCACACTTTCGCTTTCAACACACACAGACAAATGCAAACAGAAGCAGAATATGATAAATAAAATAAAAATAATAAAAATTAGTATGAGAATGAGAAAGAGAAAGAGAAAGAGAGAGAGCAAGACAAACAAACGCCCAGGCGACCCATTTATTTTTGGCACATTTTTTCAAATATTTATATTAAAAGAAAAGAAATAAAAAAAACAATAAACAATATGTTTTAAATATATTTATATATTTGATAAATTTAACGTTAGTTTTTATTGTATGGAATAAACATAATTAGATTATATTATGCTGTGGCATGCCACAATTAATGGCAGCAACAACTGCAACATCTTCGACATTGGCCATGCAGCAGGTCGCGAAGGCCACGCACAAAATGTGTTAAAAAGACATGTAAAAAAGCTGAGTATACTCAACTAAACAAGGTACTTTACCTCACTTTAATTATGCAGAAATATGTATATAAATATGTTTATATAGTATATGCATATATATACACAAGGATATATGTATATATGTGTGAACCCCTTCGTCCAAGTTTCTATGTTATGGAGTACAGAGAGCTCTATAGTAAATTTGCTGCCTCTGAGAAACTTCATCTACATCTAGTTGTACTTCGATTCGACTGTTCATAAATTTATATATATACATATGCTTATATTTTGCTTGTCAGATATATGCATACAAAACATATAGTCCCTTCTTTACACACTTTTGGTTAGGGTAACAAAAAACATAAATAGTTTGAAAGAAAATTGTGAAAATAAAATGCGAAAATGCGCTGAAAACAGAACAAAATATGAACAATATATATATATATATATATATATATATATGACACTATATATATGTGTGATTATATATATGGTAAATATATATATACTTGTTTGTAAATATACTTATATATATATATATACATATATATAGCTGTTGGCTTAAAATATGCCGATTTGAAAATCACTCGCAATTTACATGGCGTGCTGATTAGAAACGTTGCCCCAAAACGCTGCTTGGCCAATTCCGATTGTCAATTGTGTTGCCAAAATAGCATTTTGGCCACCAAATTTCTTATACCCCTTGTAAATCGCATTGGTCGCAAATTAGCGCCTCTACTACTCAATGTATATATATATGTATATATGTATGTGCTTGTATTTGTATATGTGAGATTGTGAATCGCGTGAATCACTAGAGTGTCGGCCCTTAGCTAGTGGCATTAATCAGTTGCAAGACGATCGATTAACTGGCAACAACTAACAACAATTGGCGCCGAGTGCAACTGCAACTGCAACAATCGCCGAATCGCCGCTGTCTTCCCTCAATACAAAAATTCTTGCCCTCAAGTGAAAATTGTGCAAAAAATCTAAATCAAAATATAAATATAATATAATATATAAATATATATATATATACCAACTATATTTATATCTATATATATATATATATATATATATATATAGAAGAAGAACTTGATGTGTTTTCTATATAATTTTGTGCTGTGTTTTATTTTTTTTAAATCTTTTCAAATTGAGTGCAAAAGTTCCCCATAAATTTTCGCATCATTTTTTCGCCAGTCAGTTGAAAATTTTTTTTTTAATTGAATTACCTAATCAGTTGCCCAAGTGAGTGCCAGAGTGAGTGTAAATGTGAGTGTGAGTGTGAACTGTGTGAGAAACAGACAGATAGAGAGAGAGCGAGAGAGAGAGAGAGAGAGAGAGAGAGAGTGAGTGAGTGAATATATATTTTGAGTATTGTGAATGCGTGTTGATTTTTATATAATAATAATACTCAAATATAGACACACTCGCACACACACATACCACACACTGGTTGTGTATTGCCTATTGCCTATTATCCACTATACTGTCCACTGGCCATTGCCTATTCCTGCTCCCATTGCATCGTTAGCTGGCATAGAGCGCGTCTGGGCCTAAATAAAAATCGGAGCATTACGCAAGCGTTAGACGAATATGGCTGCTGGGGAGGCGCTGGCCGGCGTCGGTGAGCTAATCTTTTCCCTTATAATTGGATATTTTGGCGCTTTGGAATTTGCTTTTGTGGCACGTCATTTGTATCATTGGACATGTCAGCATCCATCTGTCAATGATGCACTTGATCATGCAGCTGATACCGAAGAGTTGCCACGTTTACGTGAACGCCTCGACAAGGAGTTAGCAGAGGCAACAGCACGGGAAAAGTTAGCTGGCACCAATGTTATGCAGGATGGTATACTCTATAGCAATGGTTTTCGTGTGGACTCTCCAGCTGATAAGCAAAAAGCATTGGCGGCCGAATTTGAACGACAGCGTCACATTGAGGAGGATACACGCAAGAAGCTAGCCGAGGCTGAACTCAAATTCGCTGAGGAACGTCGCAAGGCTGTGGAGGAGCGTGAGGCAGCGGAGGCTGCGGAAAGCGCACAAAAGCTGATTGAAGCGGAAAAACGACGTGTAGCTGAGCAGCGTCAACGGGAGGAAAGCGAAAGAAAACTGTTAGAGGCTGAAAGACAGCGTGTGGAACAAGAGCAAAGGGAACGACAAGAGAATGAAAGAAAATTGTTTGAGGCTGAGCAACAGCGTCATGCAGCACAACGACAACAGGAGGAAAATGATAGAAAACTGCTTGAGGCTGAGCAACAGCGTCAGGCAGCACAGCGAGAACAGGAGGAAAATGATAGAAAACTGCTTGAGGCTGAGCAACAGCGTCAGGCAGCACAACGAGAACAGGAGGAAAATGATAGAAAACTGCTTGACGCTGAACAAAAACGTCAAGCAGCACAACGAGAACAGGAGGAATATGAAAGAAAAGAGCATGAAAGACAAGCAAGAGAAGCTGAGGAAAAACGTGAACTGGAAGAGAATGAGAGAAGACTGAAGAAGGCAGAGCTGCAACGCCTTGAAGCAGAGCGGCAAAGGGAATTGGCTGAAGCTGACGCAGAGCGTAGACTGCTGGAGGTGGAGCAAGAGGAGGACATGCAGTCGAAACGCGATGCAGAGATTGTTGAACGTTTGTTAGCCGCAGAGCGAGAACGCAAATTAAGCGCAACGGAAAGTGAGTTGGAAGAGGAAGCGCTAATTGAGGAGCAGTCAAGGCGCTTGGCGGCTAGCAAAATGAATCTTGAAAAGAAACAGAAATCGATTGAGGAAAACGCACGATTGTTCATGGAGGCTGAGGAAGAAATGGTTATGTTGCAACAACGCATGTTGCAGGCGACACAGGATCAAGATGCTGAATATGCCGGCATGGAACCTGTTGTAGAAGAGCCATGCATCAAGAAGATTGTGCCGCCCAGATTTGAAGAACCAGAAAACGAGGAGCCAATGATCGTACGTAGAGTAAAGACTCAATTCGGACAAAACAGCAGCGGTGAGGAACCCTACACCGTTAAGTCAAAGACATTAACGTTTCCCGGTGTTTCCGATGAAGGTTCGTCCCTTGAACCAAATTCCAGTCAGCAATCTTCATTCAGTACACAAGCTTCTGATGAGCGTTCGCATGACGTACGCATGACAGAGGAGGAACGACAGGAACCCGAAGGTGAGGATAATGTGCCTGATGTACAATATACCGAGGATTACTTGCGCTCTCTTGATGGTATTAAGAGTCGTCCATTGGTGCGAGAAGATGGCTCTGGCAGAAGACGTGCCTTTAAAAAACGGCGTTCGAGTGGCAGTTCCAATTCATCACGTGAATCACGAGCTTCACGTGATGAGGAGCTGAAAATGTTCACATCTCTGGAAGAGGAGGAGCTAAGACATGGTGAGAAAGCTGATTACAATCCCATCAAATATAACACGGATCAGACACTACGTGTTAAGTCACATCACAGACGCCATAAACGTAGTCCTGCCAAGGACTTGAAGCCGCCAGCGGATGCAAGTGGTTCCCTAGAAATGCTTGGTGAGGAAAGTACAAATCCTTGGGGTGAGGTCCTACCAGAACATTATAAGGATACTGAATTTTGGAAACGCGAGAAAGCCTTGTCAATTGATGAGGAAGAATTTGATTTGGAGAAACGAGCGTCCGGTGAAGAGGTGATCGATGAGAAACAAAATGTACCCAAGACATCTTCCTTTGAAGAAGCTACGGAGGAACAAAATGAATTGGCGGCCACCACCTTACTACAACAACGCTCCCAGGAGCAACTGGTAAGTATAGAAATACTTGGAAAAGTGCTTCAATAATGCATTACCACATCAGGATAAGGACAGCACGGAGAGCTCTAAAGCACCGGACACTAGTAGCAGTGATATCAAATCCAATGTAAGTTGCTAGGCAACCTTGCAACCTTGCAGCGCATCTCCCCAAACTGAAAACCAACCTGATACCAACATCATTCATCAGTATCATAGCATGCTCCCGGGTTTTATCCAGTAATGCTTTAAATGCTTTTCATTTGCCTTTCATATACCAATTGCTTCTGCTCCTGCTCCTGCTTTCGCCATGCCGTTATTGCATTCCACAGCTGCAAACCTCCCACATGACGGAGGAGCAGCCCAGACTCGGCTCACCCGGTCTACGTCGTAGTCCACGCATCGATGAAATGGATCACTACGAAGAGCGTTGGCGTATTTCCGAGGCAGCCAGTCAAGCCAGCAGGCAACCACCTGCAATCTCCATACGTGAACCTGACACAGGTCCCTGGCGGGATCAATATGGTTTAATGATGGAGGGCCTAAGCGATTTCTACGATTTTACTGCATCTGTAAACCCTTCGAGATCGCGATCCCAATCACGTAATCCTTCGCCACAGCCCAAAAACGTAGCTAATCGCATGGATGTAGATAACGAACACACACTGGAGGTGTATGACGATACCCAAAATGGTTTGCCAGCAGGAGAATTAAATTGTGAGCTTGTGCTTCAAATGCTTGAATCTTCAATGAATGGAACTGATGCTCAAACGGATCAGCTACAGCTACAAAATGTTGCCGATGATGGTAAAGATGCCAGTGGCCATGGCAGTGGCAACCAAGTGGTTCCAATGGTTTATGAGACACTTGAGGAACACTCCCATTCGCAACCTCAGACCATAAATGAGCTGGAGGAAAATATAAAGAAACAGGAACAAAGTTTACCCAATGATCGTCATAGTCCAATGGATTTGGGTACCAATGGAGATGCCGAGCCGCCTAAAACAACTTTGCCAATGTTGCCCCAACCTGTTATAGAGATCAATGATATGGCGGATGAACAAATGGAAAGTGCTGAGCCAATACCCACAAGAGAGGAGATGCGTTTGTTTGTGGAAACATTGCGTGCCGAACAGATTTCCCGCTCCAGATCCCATTCAAGATCCAGATCCCACTCCCCATTGCCCACGGCTGATAATATAGCACGCAGCTTGGAAACTCGACGTCTAAAGAGAATACAACAAAACGATGAGCTTTTTGAGAAACTTCATGAGGAGGAGATGCGAAGGAGTAAATCACCTTCACCTCTGCCAATTCCTGTGCCACAGATTGCTCTCTCGCCTCCAGCTATGCCTACAATATCAATTGAATCTGTTGAGGAACCTGCGCCAGAACCAGAGGAACCAGTGGATACGCCTGAATCGATGGCCAAATTATTTGAACAATTACGCTTAAACCGTTGCCGTTCCCATTCACGTTCACGATCCAGATCCCCTTTGCCGAGTGCTGCGAATCTGGAACAAAGTTTGCAGAAGCGTAGGGAAAAATTGATTGCTCAAAATGATGCCTTCTTTGAGTTGATGCAGGAACGTGCTACAACACCTGAACCAGTATATCGTCTAGTTGTAGAACATGTGTATGAATCAATGGAATCAGCGGTGGAATCGTTTGAGCTAGATACGGAAAACAGTCGGGATATGCGTTCATTGTCACCATCACGTTCACGTTCCATTTCGCCCACTGATGCAACAAGCACTAAGGCAGACGACTTTCATCTTATGCTTAATCTGGAGGGGTCCGAGCAGAGAACATTACGCAAGAATAGTGAGGAGCTGGAAAATGTATTGGCCAACAATGCGAAGCAACGTGAATGCGACTTGGAGGCACTTCAAAAACTAACCAATGCCACCGAGGAGATTGAACTGCGTGTGCATAGCCCTGATGAAGCACAGTGCTTACCGGATTATGAACGTACCGTGTCGGAAGTGGCACGTGATTTGAAGGATGAGATATTGGTTAGCGGCTTTAAGCGCTCTACTTATGTCGGAGAATCCTTAGACTTGGGCAGTGAACAGTTTGAACAGCTGCGCAGGGATTGTGCAGAATTTCAACGTTCGCGTAGCCCCTCACCATCTATCGATATGAGCCTAGCCAGGGAGCAGGCAACATCGCAACGTGAGCTACAGGCAGCCATTTTAAACTCTTTGGTTTCTGCAAGTGGTGCTGATAACGAGAAACGGCTGGGTGCTAAGCCCAAGACAAGCGAATATGAACTTAGTTTCTCCGATGAGGGGCACGATACTCAGCGTACGAACGAGGAATCCTTAGCCGGCGGGTTCAAGCGCTCTACCTATATGGGTGAGTCCATGGATATGGGCATCACCTCACAGTTGGAAGATTTACGACATCGCACGGCTGAATTTCAACGTTCCCGAAGTCAGAGTCGTTCTCCTATAAGGGATACCGATGATCTTCATGCTTTGAAAAATATTGATACTGAGGCAGCAAAGCGAGAGCTACAGGATCAACTTTTGGATCAACTAGCAGCGTCCAGCACTAATTTTCAGAACTTCTCAAGGTATCTGAATGCAGATTTTTTAGAGAGTGAGCGACGTGCGTCGGATTCAGCTATAGTTATTGATCCCTGTGTTGATTTAGAGCCAGAGGAATATCATCATTTTAGACGCTATTCGTTGGCTCAAGAGCAACCCATCGAGGAGTATCCTAGTGATGAATGTATTTTTATATCACAGGTTGAGGTACGTTCCTTGACTGGCAAAAGAACTTGGCTAAAAGAGGATTACTATGCACATGACTTGAATAGTCTGCAAATAAATTTGGATGAAGCTAGAGAGAGTAATTTGGAGCTGTCACAGGAACCAACAAGGAAAACTGAATACATTACGGAGGGCACCTGGGCGCGGGCTGTTCTAGCTGCTGAGGCAGAGGCAGCTGAGTTTGATGAAACAAATGCCATCTATAACTTTGACATAGTCAGCGATTATCAAAGTAATGATGATATCAGCTCCAATGACAGTGATGATGAGCGACAGACTGTCGTTGAGATCGATGATGATGATGAATACGAGTTTGAATTGGATGAAGGTATCTCCGATTATAATGAACGTACACAGCCAACAGATGAATCCCATCATGATACATCGGAATGTGAGGAAGCTGAACGTAATGCAGATCGATATGCAAATCGTGGTGCCAATGACTGGGACGAAATTGATAATGTGGAGAATTTAGCCGATTATGGTTTAGATGATGGCGCTGTAGGTGGTGCATACTCCGATCCGGATTCATTTATTGAACAAATCTATAATGATGCTGTCAAAAATCGCAAACAATCCGGTATATTGCGCGACTATGAAACGATTATACAGGAGCAGTTGACAGCTGAATGTGAATCGGATAAGGATAAATCGAGTTCGGACAGTGAACGTTATGCTCTTTGGGCCAAGACCAGAGAACTTGATCGTTCCGAGGAGCACAACAGGCACAGAGATGTTGATATATCACTGGGACTACTTGAAGCCGAAAGACGTGACACCGAAATGCGGTACTTGGGAGATGCCCAAGTTGCTGCACGTCAATCCACACGACTTCGCACACGGTATGGTTACAGTCCCAAACCCCAGTTGGGTGGTGTAGAGGATGATATTGAAGTAGATTTAAATTATAAACCCAAACGGGAGTACAATTGGCGCAAAAATTTTAAGCTCGACGACGGCGAATATCCGGAAGGGGCGTCATATGTGGATGAATGTGAGGCTGAGGATAATTTTGAAGAAGATCAAACAGTAGACGATCAATTGGAGGAAACATTGGAAACAGATCCTTTGGAGGAAGATCAATTGGAGGAACATCAATTGGATTCAGATCAATTGGAGGAATATCAATTGGAAATAGATCAATTGGAGGAATATCAATTGGATTCATTGGAAAGTGATCATTTGCTGGAAGATCAAATGGTTGAAGATCAGGTGCAGCGGGAGGAAAACAACGCGGAAGAATTGATGCCAAATAAGGAGGAACTAGACATACGTCGGCTTAGTCTTGGAGGCGAAAGCATAACACTCTTTAGTCGCAGTCCAGTGAGAGATTATCTGCCCGAAGTGCCTGAAGAAATGTTACAAGAGCCGGGTGAAGATGCACAGCAACAGCAGCTGGAAGTTGAGCCAATTCCCATTTCGGAGGAGAAGGTAAAAAAGAAAAAGAGCAAGAAAAAGTCACGCAAAGGTTCAAGAACAGAAGAGGAACTCGGCGATGATAATGATTCAGATAATCAGGAATATAAACGACGTAGCTCTACGACCAAAGATGATATAGATACCTCGATAGATGTGCCCAAGCGTAAGGTACGTTCCAGACGCAGTTCTAAAGCTAGTTCCATTAATGAGGAAGCTGTAAACGGTGGCCTCTTTTCACCCAGAAATAGCATTAGCTTTGTGGCAGATACACTGGAGGGCATTGCCGAATTTGAACCGACAGATGAAACATCATTGAAAAAGAAAACCAAAAAACGTAAGAAGATCACAAAAGAAACTAAAGAACAAACAAATCCAACAAATGAACAAGAAATCGATGAAGCACTGGCTGCCGCTTTATCGAAAATTGCACCAATTTCTGTCTCGGCTTCAACCAATTTAACACCAGCTTCAACACAACAAAATCTATTATCTAGTATCAGTGCTGGTCATAGCTTATGTCTAACTCCTGCATCATCCTTCGAGGATACAACAACAGCAACAACTAATGATAATAACAATAATAATACAACAATTGTATCCAATACCAACACGGTTGCACCAGCCCGATCCGTTGTGGATACCTTTGATATACTCAAAGATGCTAACTTCTATCCGCTTTTCTAAACAACTTATCAAAATTACTCTATATATTCGAGTATGCATCAGTTAAACATTAACTTAACTTTTTTTTTTATCTATATTTATATGTATTTATATAAATATATATATTCATATTTTTTATTTATTTCGATTTTAGACATGTTCATAAGCCCACAAAAAAATTTTCCCTAAAAACAAAAACAAATAAAATTTTTATTGTGCACGCTGTAAAATGTATCCACCCAGCATCCAGCACCCAGCTCTTGCTACAGTCATCTGTCTGCTCAACGAACCGCACTGAGGGTGTACCATTATCCATGAATATACTGTATTATACTAACGACCAGACCTATTACGAACGAATATATCGAATGAGAAAAATGTGAGAAAAAAAAAAAACAAAGTAAAAAATAAATGAAACAATTTTTTTTTTGTTATTTTTATTATTTGTATTATATATGATTTGAGTTTTATATTTATTCTATATATTTTTATTATTATAATTATTATTATTATTATTATTATTTTTATTGTTAGTTTTTATTTATTGAACTATATATATACAGTATATATAGATATATATAAATATGATGATGAAAACAAATGAAAAAAAAACGTTGTAATTCACTTCATTCAGAACTTGCATCTGACGTAATGTCTTGCATTAGCCTGACGCTTCTATAAATATATAAAGAAAATACATATATATATATATATATGCACTTTTAAATATATAGCCCAAATATCTTATAATGTTCTATTTGTATTATCTGTGTTTGTTCTGCATTTTAGGCAAATCATTTTCTTGGCCATTTTTAAATTTGCAAAAGAATTAAAATCGCTTTTAGCATTGAGATCATCATTTTGCTTCATTCTTTTGGCTGACAACATCGACATGGACCTCATCATTATAAACATCATTATTATACAATGCATGTGCGCCAAGTGCACTGACATTCAGAATCAGAGACAATTGCTTATATATATATATATATGTTCTCTTATATATGTATATATGTATATGTATATAATATCTAAGGAGATGTGTACATATAGCTGAGTACAACGCGTACCATATGCTTGGCCCAATTGGCAATTTTGGTTCATTTCAGTTGCATGATGTCATCATATCAGCTCCTACATACTATATATATATATATAATATAATAATGAATAGCAGTATGCATCTTTATGTATATATGTATATATATGGGAACATGTACTTGTGGCGATGGGATTATTTTTAATGATATTGTGTCATATGCAGATACTTAAACTGTCATATGCTCAGTTAGCACATGAAGCGCCTTTCACGTTCGCAAACTTTTGAAATTCTTAAGTAGCTATAACAATTATACAGCTATATGTATATATGTATACATGTAGTTATTTCTATGCATATATTTTATATTTGTTGCAATTCTATGTTACATTCTGTATTACGAGTAGATGATCTTCCTATGGATTCTTTTCATATTTCAAACAGTTGGCAACTTTTGACAAACTTCATAAAAATCTATTACAAAAATATTTAATTATTTATTTTCAATTTTGATATTCATTCATTTTATTATACTTATGACTCTTTTTTGCTTAATCTATACATAATATTTGTATGCATTTTCACAGCTTTTATGCAACTTTCTTCTATTGAAAAAGGAAATTTTTCAAAATTAATTCAAATGAGCTTAACAATTTTTAAGTTGTATAAAAAGAAGAGAGAATGGGAGAGTTTTAATTTCTAATTTTTAAAAAATTTATAAAAGATTCTTAACAAGCTTTTTTCATGAATATTTTAAAGCGATCTACTGAATTTTTCTTTGATCTAATAATCTACTGAGTTGGAGATAATCTCCAATCCCAGTATATCAAGAAGTTGTGTGGTTGGCTCTGAGTCTTACGTTCACATTTTGAAGGACATTTTTTCTTGTCAAAAAGTAGCACTTATTTTCTTACTTGGCAGCAAAGGATAAAGATAAACTTACTAGGAAAAGTTAACATAATAAGATGCTGAAATATAAAATTAATATAATACAAAATGATATAAGAATAAGAAAAAATATTATCTTATATAAGCTTCAGATATATCTTCCGGCTCTGCAGTATATCGTTCCAGCTTGGTCTCCAGATTTGAGGTTATGACTTACTTCTCAACGCCTTAGAAGATATTCGTTGTGATTCGTTTAATCCCAATATGCTTTTGGGCTGTAGATTTGATTCAAATATGGATGTTAAATTTTAAGTCATTTTTTACCTATTTTATGTCTACTTTCTACTTATATCAATTACATATTTTTGCACTACATTGCAACATGAATTCCACCTAAAAGTAGGATTTATGCTGTGCCTAAAAGCATGCAACAAATGTCACATATGGCAGCTCAAAGAAACATTTTTTTCATCGTTTTTTTTATTATTTATATTTATTTATTTTTTATATATATTAATTTTTTGTTTTTAAGGAAAAAAAAACACTTTGCTTTGATGAAAAATCTTTGCTTGAATATATCTTATGCAGCTGCCTTTCTCTCTTTCTCTTTCTGTTTGTGTTCTTCTCTTTCGTTGAAATAAACCTGTCAAAGTTTTTGTGTCAGATCCTTTGTCAAATTAAGCGGAATCGTTTCGACCAAACAAGACATAAGTTAAAAAATGATTTAATTTTTTTTCCATTGTTATTTTTTTGTTGCTGTTGTTGGCTGCTGTCAAATGATCAGAAATTGAAAATATTCTTTTGCATTTTCAGTATATTTAATGTTTTCTTAGCTCTTTAGTACTCAGTGTCATTGTTGGACTTGTTGTTCTTGCTTTGCGGTAAAATATTTATGACAAGAAACAGGAAAGTGTGTCACTTGGATGATTTGTTTACGCAGCTCACTCTGTGATCGCTTTTCGTCTGTGAGGTCTACTTGTCTTTTGTTTTATTCTATTCTTTCATACATTATAATATATTTTAATTTATTTATTTTTATTTTATTTTTTTTTTTAATATATATTTTGCAATGAGTGCAGGGTCTTTTTAGTCATTTATTTAAATTTATTTTAATTTTTTATTTATTTATATATATATATTTTTTTTTTTTCTTTATTTTCTGTAAAAAATCATTGCGTAATAGTTACGTCTGAATTGTAGCAATAGAAATATTTATACCGAAAATAAAGTACAAGTACATGAATACATATTTATGTATATATTTATATATATATATATATATTTATACATATAGTGAGTAAGTTTATGAAAAACGATGCAAAATTCATGAAATTCGTTGCCAAAAAATCTTATTCAATAGTTTGTCTTTGACACGAATTCATTTTTCCTGGGGGCAAACGTTTTGGCGCACTTTAAAACTTTTCGCCTATATTTTTATTTAATAATTTTTAGTCAGAATATCCTAAAAAAAAATACCTTATACTAGAAGTACATTAGCTATATAAAAACTAACTTTAAAACAATATTTTTCCCTAACTAAATTTACATATTTGCTGCAGTTATTCAGTTATATTATATATATATAACATATATAAACATATATTTATCTTAAATTTTTGTCTATATTTGAAATTCACTTGAATTTTACTTTTCAATTTATTTTTTTGCTGCTATTGTGCCACTAAAACGAAACACCTTTGCGTTTTGTTGTTGTTTTTTATTCTCCTTTTTTTAATTTGTCTTTTTTCGTTTTCTACTTGCAAAAAGCAAATAAATTTTTCATTTTTCCATGCAAACACACATACACATGCATAACAGTTTTTTCTTTATATATATATATATATTATATATGAAAATTTTTCATTTTTACTTGTTTTTTTTTTATTGACGTTGAATATTTGTTTTTCCAACATTTGTTATATGTTAGCCATGGCGTATGCGTTATTTGACATGCTCCTTGCCCCCTGACAGAAATGATGAGTTCTTGGTCATAATTATTATTTTTCAGATGTTTTTGTGCCGCGTGCAGAAAAGAAATTGCTAAATGTCATTTAATAGCTGTTTCTTCTACTATATATATATATATATATATATATATATATATAATTATATATACTTGAAAAGCAATTTTCTGTTCTGACCACATCATATATATACTTTGATAATTAAACCTAATTAAATCTGTGCCAGAAAGCAATCATATTTAATACTCAACTAATACGCTGACCATCAAAAATTGAAACAGAAAAAATAATATGAAAAAGAGTAAATGTGAAAATAAAGCAAAAACACAAACTTAAACTTGAACT
>JBAMBS010001466.1:0-37760 GCA_037044455.1 Zygothrica quintamaculata
TTAAATTTAGTTGTAGTTATAGGCTTGTGCAAAGTAATTTTAAAGCGTCAAGCAAAAAGACGTACAATATTTTAAGCTATCGGAAGGCTTTTAAATATAATTAGATAAAAAATTGTAGACTTCGAAGAATAAAAATAACACTTTATCTGTTGAATTAGCCAGTGACTTCGTACATGGAATGTCCCGCTCAATTAAAATGGGCTCGTGCTGAGATACTCGACCTTAGCTATTAGACACTTACCTAAATACGAATATAATAGAATTGGTATACAGTGAGTTCATGAATTAATGGAATACCTCGGTTTGTGAATATTAATAGTTCTTTGCAAATACATGTAAAGTGTACTAGAGCGGCGTACTCGGGATTAATCTTAACTTGCAAGGCTGATAGGTACATTCAGAGGAGAAAATAATTGTACTAATATATTCTTAAGACACTTTAATTCGTATGAGTATGTTTGATTTTATTTAGAATCATTCGGTTAATTTATTTTTAATATTCAAAAACAAAGATTAAAAAACAAATTATTTTCAAAAAACACGCGTATTGAACCGAGCAAGCGACCTCCATATTTTATGTGTAGTCTGACGGTGCCAATAGCGATGTTTCTGATATTATTGCGCATGCGTTAGTTTACATCGTGTAAAATAAAAATTTGTTTCAGAGATTTAAAACATCGCATGTCTCGTAGCCATTGAAAATCATATGACATTTGTGAGTAAGTCAACAGTTGCGGCAGCAAACCTGATTCTAGATCGTGATCTTATTCAGAGAAACGATTGCCGTCCTTCAACACTGTCGAATATTGGCAGTTGTCAATGTTATCGCCTTTATACGTATCAATATGGGGTTCTTAATAGACTTTAATCAAAAGAATCCAAGAAATGAATTTACTTAAATGTTTTGCGCTTTTTCTTTATTAAATTAATTGTGACAACGACTGCAGACTTTTATAAAAACAGTCATTGATAGGGTTAACCCTCACACAAACACCTTATCTCTACGTACATACATACATTAAACAGACAGTATAATAATACTTAGAATTGAGATTGCGTGCTCTCCTGAGAACTCAAACAAATTCTCTACTAGCCTGACGATAAGACTAGATCCTGTTTTTCTACACAGTTTATAAATTTTTTATTTAAATGATTGATTTAAGTAAATTATATGTGAATTGTATGTATATTGCTATCATTTGACATTGGCATTGAGAAAAATAAATAAAACTAATTTTATATTATCCAGTTAATATATGCTATGTGTTTACCGTAACATATATTCACACGTGTGTGTTTCGTCAAACAGCTGTTTTTCTCCCCTGATGATGATGTTATTCCCTTATAAATTTAGCTACGCTTCTAATACGAATCTCTTATAGCGGCAGCTGCCATTCCATGATACGACACAAAAATTGTCTTTAGGACAAAGTGCAGGTTTTGGTGTTTTTTTGTTGTTATTGTTGTTTTTCTGCCTGCTAGACGTACGCACACACGGTTGCGTTTGCGAGAGTTGCAAACATAAAACAAAAAAAACAAAACAGAGAGAACGGCAGAGAGCTTAGTCAATGCTAAGAGATTGTGACCAGCCGGCACCCGGCAATACTTTCAAGTTTTTTAGACGTTCCGACGTCCGTCAGTTGGATGTTTAGCTTTGGTGGCAGCCGTACATATAGTTCAAGCTCCCGGCAAAAAAACGACAAAAAAAAACCAAAAAAATAAAAAAAAATCAAAATCAGTCGAGAAGTGAAGTCAACGTAATCGTTTCGAGGCGTTCTACCTTCCTAAACAGAAACTCAACGCACATTTCTATACAAATGTAATACATATACGTACATATATTATACATACATATATACGAACAAGCTGCTAATTTGAGACAGTAATTGTTCAGCTGAAACTCGCAACATCTTCTCTTAAGTTTTGTAAATTAAAATATTAACACTAATTTTGTGTGCAAATAAAAATTCAATCTTTACGAATTTTTTATATATATATATATATATATGTATATAGAGAGAGATATATATATATATTTATAAATATAATTTATGTATATATTACATATATCTATATATATCTAATATTATATATATACATATATACTATACATACATACATGCTTAAATCTACTTCCATTGTGGTAACTGTCTTTTAATAAACGTACATTTACCTTTATTCTCTACAATTCTAATGAAATTTAACTTTTCAGACTCTTAAAGGGATACCAAAAAGGAATTACCCTAGTAATTTATTATAGGGGTATGTATTCGTCCTAGTTGTACTTTGACTTACCTATAGCATACGTATACATTTATGTGTGTGTGTGTGGCTATATTCATATAAAAAAATGTTTTACATATATGGCAGTTCTATATGATGATTATTTATAATTATTATATATATTTATTTATATACTATATATATATGTCAAGATGTGTGTTCACGTGAGATAACACGAATACCGCTAGTCTAACAAACAAACACACAAGTACATCCAGCAACATGTACGTATACATACATACGTACATACGTACATACATACATAGTAATATGTCAATTAATATGTATAGCTATAACTCTCCTAACGTGTTAATTTATATGATTATATTTTATTTATATATATATATATATTTTATATATATATATATATATATATATATGTATATATATATATATTTGTGTGTGTGTGTAATACTATTTAAGTTCAATTTAATTATGTCCCATATTTGTGACCTTCTTATGGTTTCGCTGCCAGCCAAAACGTGCTTGAGTATGTGCCAATCTGTTATATCTAAATATACATATATACATATTTATAAACAACAAAATTATGTTAAAAGCAGACGCAAACGTGGACAAGCATAAAAGAAATATATATATATATATCTCTTCAAATACATATGAAATATATATATATATATACTACAGTATAATAGATCGTATTTTTATTATGAATATATGTCTGTATACAGTCTTAAAATCAGACAGCTGAATAAAACGAACTTTTAACTGTTCGACGTGCTCGCTTTGATTCCTATCACATTTCAAATTGTTCCATTGCTAATCAATCATTAACCTTTAATATGTCTGAGTCCATTTATACATACAAATAATTGTACATATATATAGTTTGAATTATATGTGTTTTCAATTTTGAATCTTATAATTCAGCGAATGTTACAGACATACAGACATACATACATACATATTAACATATATAATTTTTATGAGCTTCGCATAGTTTTATCAATTTGTATCATCGGCTGGAGTAAACGAGGGCCGGTCCGATCATGTCTTTAAGCTATGCAATTTGTGCTTGAGATTATATACATATATATACAGGTTTTGTTTTCAAAACTTATTATTAATATAAAATTATATTTAATATATATAACGTTTTGCAATTAAACATACTGATTAATTTATTCATTATAAAGAAAGCGTTGAAAATGTTATAAAAAAAAGTAACAATCGATATACACCAAAACCTTAACACAAAGTGTACTTTAAAATGTAGAGTATCAATATAATATATACATTAGTGCTAATTTTTTTTTAACAAAAATAAATCTAACCTAAACAACTTCAACTTGAATGTAATATTTAATGTATGTATTTGACAACACACTTTTAGTCGCGACTTAAATATTTATTTTTCGAACAATAGTTCTGAGTCCTAAAAGGTGTCAGGATGTTTTGTTATTTAGTAAACAATTAAGACTCTTTGTAAGCCTTAGAAAACATAGAAACATTTCAAAAGTTTCTTGCATCACTACATATATATATATCATGGTGTATGCATACTTGTATGCATACAAACATACACGCGTGCGGTAAAAGTGAGCGGCATTTCATAAGTAGCGTAATCGCTAAATCGCCAATTCGCCAAATCGCTCGAACGACTATTGTACTGTGCACATTCTAAAGCTCCTCGTCTTATTATTGCACTAATGTAGACAGTCGTATTATCATTACATAATCGGTCATTGCGACAGACACGTAAATAGTTGTATGTACATACACACATGCAATTGTGTATTTATCTATATTTATGGTGTATGCAAAGTCATAGGTGTGCGCATATTTGTATGTGGATTTGGGTATGCTGTTGACATGATTTACCTATGTATATGTACTGCATACACATACATGTACATATTTATATACATATTTGTATTACATTAAATTTAATTAAAAGTTTTGCCTTTTGATCGGAATAAGTAAAGGAAAAAAAGATTAATATTTCGTTTGTTAAGATTACCTAGCCAGGTGATATCGTAGTGCAAAGTTTAACGTACTCTATTCTATTCAAACTGTTTAAATGTATGTACGTATAAATATTAAAACATTTACTCAATTAACTCTAAATATTTTAAGCTTTACAACACGAATGTTTTGATCAGTTTAAACCATAGGTATTTCAATCTCTGATATTGACATTTTTACAAATAAATAGATTTGACTTGATTGAGTTGGTTCCTCTTCTGTTTGATAATACTGTGTTCAATCAAAGAGAGAAATGCACGAGCTTGCTCTTTGTTTGTTGTACATCACATTGTTCATAGGTTAAGGGAATACAAACGCTAAAAGCAATTAAAGAAAAGTGTTTGTACTTATGTATGAATGTTAATATCCGACAATATTAGTATAGCAAAGAGACTTAAATCATTGAAAAGAAAAATATTAATATTTAAATTCTCGACTTCTAAGCTTAAAAAATTGCAAATAGTCGCTTAAAATGTTCTAGAATATTTTTCTTATATTGAACTTCTACTGTGCGAGTATTTATATATAATGCAATATTTGTAGTCCCTTTACACAAAAAGTTTTAAATAGTGTCTAATCTCTTGGGCAAACGTATATAACATCTAAAAGAATACATTTTATTTCGATCTACTGACAAATAAAGACGATTAACATCACAAAAGTTAGAATTATCAAATTTGGTGCGTACATTCTTCTATATAAGTTGTAGATCAGGTCGGCTTTGAAATTAGAAAAGTATTCTTTTCACATTCGTATGTGTGAGAGTATTTCGTAACGGGTAAGCCGTACTGCAATATTTTTACTTGATTTATATATTTATATATGTGTATTTAAATGTACGTATATACATAGTTGAGTATGTTATATACATGTATATATTACTAACTATATATATTCTACAATTTTGTTGATAATGCATGAAAAATAAATACTAAGGTCCGGCTTATCTCTTACCTTTTTAAAATGCAGGCATATTAATATTATTAGACAGGGAGTAGTTTAATAGATTTGATTGTTACAATCTATAACTTGGATTGAAAGAATTAATAATTTTATACGGGAGAGATTTATTTATTGGACGATTTAAAATTTAAGAGAAATTGCGAATTATTTTAAATAACTTGAAATATAAGATTTTGAGCGGCGTTAAATTAATACAAATTTGTTGTCAATAATATTTGATTTTTTTTTCTTTATTTTGATTTTTTTTAACCTTACGTTTACGGGCATTGACCATATGTTAACCCCATTGATATGAGTAACAGGCATAATTGTGCAGTAAAGAAATATTTAGAAGTAAATAACAAAACCTTTAACAAGTGTTAACACAACTATTATGTGTTAATAAATACATATGAGAAACAGATAGATAGATAGATAGATCGACATAGTTACAGATATAGATATAGATACAGATAATAATAATGATAGAGATAATGAATGTGATAATGATAAAGATAAGTTTGTTTACTAACACACTAACACACAAAGAACATAAAATGACTAAGCAATATTTTTTTTTTTAAAAAAAGAAGCAATTCGCAAACAATACAAATTGTATAAACCATCTATTTAATATTTAATCTGATAAATAAAATTCGATTTATGGTCATATATAATAAAATATAGGCCCTAAGAAGATGGCATTAAATTGCAGCTTTAGAATTCTTAATGGTTTCTCTATATATCTTTATAAATCCTGCAATCTCTGCAAATGAAGCATGAAACCATTCTACAAGTCGATCTGTTTACTTTATTCTTTCACTTTTTGAACAACTATACAAAAGTTGTAGAGTTTTCCACAACATCATATACTAATTGATATATTTATAAGTCCCCTTGCACATTAAAATGAAATAAAGAACACTAATGGATTAGTGAAACAAGGAAACAGAATCATCTACCACCCTATAAGTAAAAGTAATCAAATTGATCTAGCAATTTCCATCTGCTCGCGTGTTCGTCTGAATGATCGCCTATTTCTCAGCGACTCTAAGTGATAACGCAACCAAATTTGGCATCTTGAAAAAACGTTAATTGGGAAGACTTTCGAATCTATTTAATTCATTATAAATAAATTATCCCATTATAGATAGATTAAAATACGTAACAAACTGTACTTATGGGTATGTTAGCAGTAGTAAAGGGTTTCTAGTAGTTGAGTACATCTAAGTGTGTTTAATATAAAGTCAACTAGGTGAACCAATTTTGGAATTAAATACTTTAATTATAATATTCATTGCATATAATAAGAATATAAAATAAAATTAAAAATTAAATTCAATTGAATTGAAAATAATTAACTTAATATATTTATTTTTCAGTTAAATACTTAGAAAATATTTAATTAAATAGTATTTTTATTATATTAAAATTAGTTGGATAAGTTCATATTTCTGCCAAGGATTGTAGAATTTCACAAAAACTCAAACATATCATTAAAAAAATTACATTTAAAGATATAGTATTATGTGTAATAGGCCAAAACATTAATCTGTTAAGTTCTCGTCTTTTTTAGAAAGAATAAACCACGTCCATAATGTTCCTGCCAGAGTCACAAGCTGCATTCAGAACACTGCGCAAGGCGGCGCCGCGCGTGAGACTCTTTTTCATCAATAAGAATGCCTATTCCAGCCAAGTAAGATGCTATATTGGAGACATGATTGGTTTATTTAAATAGCTAATATTGTTATTACTTACAGGTCGAATATAAACCCATAAGATCGGTGCTAGTGGCCAATCGAGGCGAAATAGCTATTCGTGTATTTCGTGCTTGTACTGAATTGGGTATAAAATCGGTGGGAGTATATTCGGAACAGGATAAAATGCATATGCATAGGCAGAAAGCTGACGAATCATATATGGTTGGTAAGGGACTTGCTCCAGTGGAAGCATACCTAAACATTCCAGAAATCATTCGGGTCTGCAAGGAGAACGACGTTGATGCAGTGCATCCAGGGTACGGTTTTCTTTCAGAGCGGAGTGATTTCGCACAAGCCGTTATCGATGCTGGCCTTCGATTCATTGGTCCATCCCCGAAGGTTGTGCAGAATATGGGTGACAAGGTTGCCGCTCGAGTAGCGGCCATCGAGGCAGGTGTACCCATCGTGCCCGGCACAGATGGACCAGTAACAACTAAAGAAGAAGCTTTAGCTTTTTGCCAAAAGCATGGTTTACCCGTTATCTTCAAAGCCGCCTACGGTGGTGGTGGTCGTGGTATGCGTGTGGTTCGAAAAATGGAAGAGGTCGAGGAGAATTTTCAACGTGCAAGCTCTGAGGCGAAGGCAGCCTTCGGAAATGGAGCCATGTTCATTGAAAAATTTATTGAGCGACCTCGCCATATCGAGGTCCAACTGTTAGGTGACAAAGCTGGAAATGTTGTGCATTTATATGAACGCGACTGCTCCGTCCAGCGACGCCATCAAAAGGTGGTTGAGATTGCACCTGCTCCACGACTTCCCATTGAAATAAGAAACAAAATGACTGAAGCGGCTGTCCGGTTGGCAAAGCATGTGGGCTATGAAAATGCAGGAACTGTGGAGTTCTTATGTGACGAGTCGGGTAATTTCTATTTCATAGAAGTAAATGCTAGATTACAGGTGGAGCATACAGTGACTGAAGAAATTACTGGCATTGATTTGGTTCAGTCGCAAATTCGCGTTGCAGAGGGTATGACTCTGCAAGAGCTTGGGCTTACCCAGGACAAAATTATGCCACGCGGATACGCTATTCAGTGCCGCGTTACGACTGAGGATCCCGCAAACGACTTCCAGCCCAGCACTGGACGTATCGAAGTGTTCCGCTCCGGCGAAGGTATGGGTATTCGACTAGATAGTGCCTCGACTTATGCTGGCGCGATTGTTTCGCCTCACTACGATTCACTCTTAGTCAAGGTGATCTCCCACGCCAGTGATCTGCAGAGTTCAGCTGCTAAAATGAACCGCGCACTTCGTGAATTCCGTATTCGTGGTGTCAAAACAAATATTCCATTCCTGTTGAATGTGCTTGAAAACCAAAAATTCTTGCACGGTGTTTTAGATACCTATTTCATTGATGAGCACCCACAACTGTTTAAGTTCAGCACTACACAGAATCGTGCCCAGAAATTGCTTAACTACTTGGGCGAAGTTCTAGTCAATGGACCACAAACGCCATTGGCTACTAAACTAAAACCCGCCGAGATTAAACCCCATGTGCCTACAATTCCATTGGGTAAGTGATAATTTTGTTATCCGCATCTGGTCAAAAGCATGCGATTCTAAGATCAGTTAACGCTAATAATTGTCTCCTAAAAATGCCTATAAGATCACTAATTTCGTTTTTAGTTCTGGCCTTGTCTTGCCTTGCCTTGCTTTGTCTTGTCCTGGCTCTCACACACATTGCAGCATTTTAATTTATTTTATTTTTTTCAACTGATTTTCCAGGTATAATCTAAACTGGCCTTATTAATGTTTCAATCTGTTCAATCTATTGTTCGATTTTATGCAATTTCTGCCTATGGCTATGTTATACCTAACAAACCATTTCTTTTAATAATAATAGTTCATGTTAATATTATATATTGCAATGATATAACTATTAACAACTTTATTTATTTATGCTTAAATTTTTGCTTTTTTATTAACAATAATTCGCATTAATTTTCAATGCATTTCGATAGTTTTTTTTGTACCATCCTTATTACTATCAATATTTGATCGATTATTTAAAACTATGTCGTGTATTTTGCATGACATATAACGTTATTATTAAATATAGATATTTAGTTATATTGCCGTATATTTCGGCAGAGACTTTAATGTTTTTAATTCACACATAATAATAATGCAACCTTAAATTTTTCTATAATTATATCTTATTTTATTTGCCTGCCAAAGCCACATAGTTTAGGTATAAATTGAAAAAACTTAATAATAATTTGCAACTCTCTTTTAAATAGTTATATATAAATATTTCTTTTTGAATATTATCTTTAAAATAAAATGACAGATCTGTGAAATTTAAGGTCAGAACGAAGGGTCTTGATTGTGCACATTGCTTGCTTTTTTTGTGACATGCTTGATATTTATTTATTTATTTTTTTTTTAAATTTTGATATACCTTTGCAGAAGATTGTATGTTTATATGTATGTATACTTTTATAATTTTAAAAATAATGTTAAATTAAACAAACAATCACAGTAAGTACATGATGAACTGGCTGGTTATTAATGTTTTTCGAATTAAAAATTCAATACCTAATATATATATATATATAGATATACATACATCTGGAAGGGTATACTGGATATTCGGCATATCGAAGTATATTAATTCATACTTGTATATGTGTTTTCTATTTGTATAATTTATGGTATATTTTTCTATTTACTTTATTGTTTTTAACATTTGCTTATGAATCAAACACCAAATGCAAACGTAAACTGAAAAAATAAACACCAACAACAACTACAACAACAACTACAACAACGCTACATAACTTAAAACAAATAAAATTTCTAAATCCTTCATGTTCATAAACGAAACATTGTCATGTTTCTCATACCAAATGAAGACCTGTCCCCGGAAGCGATAGAACGTGAAAGGCGCGGTGAGGCCAAAGGTAACTATGCCGAAGTTGCAGATTTTTTTTATTGCTGTAGCCCATTGAATTTATTGTATTTTAAATTGGCGAACAAATATACATGTAAATTATTCGAAGTTATTTCCTTAGTATTTGAGTTCTGAAATTCTTTTAATTAAATGAAATCAAATCAAGCTGAAAAAAGGTTATATACCGGGAAAAAGCTATTCTTCAAGGCTACAATTTTAGCTTATGAAGAAGTAGCTTTAAAAAAAATATATATAATAATATAAATCAATTAGTTGAAAAGTGCGGTTATTTATTTATTCACAGCTCAAACTGTTTTTATAACTAATATTCTTATAAATTCAAGCTTCTGAGTTATTTAGTTTAATTTATAAATAATGGAGAAGTCAGATAATAATATTATTAGTGATCATTTTAAATTATTATTCAATTCAAATTAATTTTGTTAATCATATTTATTTGCTTGATATTTTTATATATTATTTGGGATAAGTTTATCCTTTCTTTATCATGCAATATCAGTTAATAATAGTAAATTTCGATAAAAACCTTTAGAAAGTTGTACGCAATTTGCTTTGCTTAAGTTGAGTATTGTCATGGTTATATTGATATAATGCCTAATAGAGGAATATTAACCGATCGCCTTTACCACATCACTGACCATTTACAAATATCAAAATAGTACATACATACGTACGAATATATGTAAGTATATAGATTATCTTTGCCTAACTATATTTTATTGTTTCAGTTCAATAATTATTATTTTATGTAGTGGTGCCGGTTTTACTTAACAATTAAATTAAATGTTTAAAATAAAATATTAATCTTAGCTTGATTTATGCCTAAAGTGCTTCATGACCATTATGTACGTTGATTTAACAATTCATTGTGTTCTTTTATAGTTACGGAACCGCCACAAGGTCTACGAGATATTATTGTACGTCAAGGTCCAGAAGCTTTTGCCAAAGAGGTTAGATCACGTAAGAATCTTATGCTAATGGATACAACATTCCGCGATGCACATCAATCCCTAATGGCAACGCGCGTACGCACTCATGATTTGCTCAAAATCTCACCATACGTTGCCCACAAGTTCCATAATCTCTACTCACTAGAGAACTGGGGCGGTGCTACATTTGATGTAGCTCTACGTTTCTTGCACGAGTGCCCTTGGGAACGTCTAGAGGAGATGCGTAAGCGTATTCCAAATATACCATTCCAAATGTTACTTCGCGGCGCCAATGCCGTTGGTTACACAAGCTACCCTGACAATGTGGTCTATAAGTTCTGCGAGTTAGCAGTACGTATGAAAATTTTTGTTTTTAATTAGATTTATATAATATCGGGAAATATTTTAAATATTTTACTTTTAATCAGGTTCAAACTGGAATGGATATTTTCCGTGTGTTCGACTCGCTCAACTACCTACCAAATTTAATTCTTGGTATGGAGGCCGCTGGCAAGGCTGGTGGTGTTGTTGAAGCGGCCATTTCCTATACTGGTGATGTGAGTGATCCAAAGCGTACGAAGTATGATCTTAAATACTACACAAATTTGGCTGATGAGCTTGTCAAGGCTGGTACCCATGTACTCTGCATCAAGGACATGGCAGGTCTGCTTAAGCCTGAAGCGGCTAGGTATGCATTAACTTATAAAGAAATATATACTTAACTAGATTCTTATGATAACTAAATGATCATTCTATTGGCAGATTATTGATAACAGCGATCCGAGATAAACACCCACATGTACCAATTCATGTTCATACTCATGATACATCAGGCGCTGGTGTTGCCTCCATGATAGCTTGTGCAGAAGCTGGAGCAGATGTTGTCGACGTAGCAGTAGACTCCATGTCTGGCATGACGTCCCAGCCTAGTATGGGAGCTGTTGTTGCATCATTACAGGGAACTGGCTTAGACACACAAATGAATCTGAATGATGTTTCAGAATACTCAGCATATTGGGAGCAAACTCGCACGCTGTATGCACCATTTGAGTGTACCACAACTATGAGATCCGGCAATGCAGATGTCTATCTAAATGAAATACCCGGAGGCCAATATACTAATTTGCAGTTCCAGGCATTCTCACTGGGCCTTGGCGATCAATTTGAGGATGTTAAGAAAGCCTACAGAGAAGCAAATTTGGTATTGGGAGACATTATAAAGGTTACACCATCGTCCAAGGTTGTCGGTGACTTGGCGCAATTCATGGTACAAAATAACCTTAGCGGTGCTCAGGTTATCGAAAAGGCTGAGAATCTCTCTTTGCCGAAATCGGTAATTGAGTATCTTCAGGGTTACATCGGTATACCACATGGCGGTTTCCCAGAACCATTGCGATCACGTGTACTCAAGGATATGCCACGCATTGAAGGAAGACCCGGTGCTGAGATGGCCCCATTAGATTTCGATAAACTTAAAAAAGATCTCACCGAATCTCATGGGCACATCAGTGATCGGGATGTTATGTCTGCTGCACTTTATCCACAAGTTACAAACGAATTTTTACACTACCGTGAACAATTTGGGCCAGTCGACAAGTTAGATACTCGTATATTCCTTACAGGTCCTAAGGTGGGAGAAGAATTTGAAGTATCCTTGGAACGCGGTAAGACATTAAGCATGAAGGCCTTGGCAATGGCTGCCGATCTCAAATCGAATGGAAAACGTGAGGTGTTCTTTGAATTAAACGGTCAGCTTCGTTCTGTCCACATCCCCGATAAGGAGGGCATGAAGGTAATTAACTTTGCTTTTTTATATATAATGTTATAATTTCTTCATTGGTATATTTGCTCTCAGGAAATTCGCGTTCACCCCAAAGCAAATAAGCTAGTGAAAGGTGAGGTGGGTGCACCGATGCCAGGTGATGTAATTGATATACGCGTCAGTGTTGGGGACAAAATCGAAAAGGGTCAAGCGCTAGTTGTGCTTTCAGCGATGAAAATGGAAATGGTAGTTCAGTCACCACAATCCGGCATTATCAAGAAATTGGAAATTACAAAAGGAATGAAACTAGAAGGCGACGATTTGATCCTGATCATTGAATAAATCCCAGATTCCTTAAAGATATACACAAATTTAAAATCTGTAAATATATGTAAATTTTTTGCCATTTTACCAAGATGACAAATGTTTTTTATAAACTTCCATAATCGAACCACAAACCTTGCTTCCTTAACTTGAGCGATGCTAAATATTTTTTATTATAAATAAAATGTATAATTGTTATGCTACTTTTTGAAAAGTTTACAAAGTTATTCGAAGATATATTGCGCTTAAAAAATAGCTGTTCATATATATCTATTATGAATTTATACTGTGAAACCTTTTCTAAATTTTATATAATTGTTAAACTTATATTGTATTTGAAAATGTGAACTAAATTTAACTGTTTTTAGAATAATTATCAACAAATTTTGTTTTATTTTTTAATTGTATCTTTAAAATTCCAGTATGCCGTCAGTGGACTTACATGAAGGCTATCTTTATGTTTGCCCAAACAGATGTAGTGTGAGATTTAAAAAATTTGCATCTCCATCACGTCGCCATACATGCTTTCATAACACCAAATTCAATCTCAATTATTATATTATATTTCAATTACTATTACTATTATTCACTATTATTCATTCCTTATTTAAAGAATATTGGAATGTTAACCAAAAATATAACTTTAGGCATACAGTAAATAGTTGAATCCAAAATTAGTTTTAAGATTAAACATTACAAAATTCGTAGATTTTCCTAGAACAAAATATTTAATGCAACCCGTTTTCTTATGTTATCGAAAATGGATTATTCTCTACCGATCTACGATCATTCACTAAAATCTGACATTACATTTATTGCACCGTGCCACAAAAAAAAAAAATTTCTGGTTAAAGTGCTACATTTACAAAATTGCCGCAAAATACAAGTAATACCTACGAAACAATCTACTTTATTCTTATCCTAGAATTGTAATCGAATTTACAACAATAAAAGCAATATAAAATTTTTCGTCATACTGCCTATGCCGTTGTCAAGATACGTCTTCTATATCGTATTCTATGTCGTATATACGTCTTCCGATTTTTATAGCCGATGATGATGCTGTACTGAAAGTTAGTCGACTATAACTGCAATAAAAAACCATTATTAGGAATAATTATCAATGAAATACGCCGACTTATTTCGCATAAAAGCAAGACTAAACTCATATTAAATCCGGGACATGTTGGAATTTGAAGCAACGAAGAGACAGATAACGCTACTCAATATGCAAGTCACGAACCAATTCAAAAAAAGGACCGTGCAATGGCTTAAAGTACGTGTACAACTGTGTGTATGTTTGAGTATGTGTGTGTAAAACTGTGGATGTAGGCAAAGGTGCTCTCGTAGTCGGGCTGACTCGACTACAGATTTCCTACTTGTTTATAATGTAAGTGAGAATAAATAAAAAGAAAATTTAAAGTGTGTAGCCGGAGATAGTAAAGGCTTCAGGCTGTGATTGTAATAATTAATGGAATTTTCGGCAACAATTTAATCATATACATTTAAATATTTTCAAATTTAAGTTGAAATCCTACCCATTTTTGGCCATAAAGAGCAAACTACTTGCTGTACGAAGACATAATAATATTTAATTTAATTTTCTGAATAATTATTACTTTTTTAAATGGATCTGCCAACTTAATCAAAATAATTTTTAAATTTGTTTTATTTAACTAAGGATGCATTGATTTGTATTCATTCAATTATTTTTTTGGCTTCTATAAATATGTAAAATTATTGTTTTTTCACCTAAAACTTCTAAAAGTTCATATACTAAGTTCCAATAGCAGGTGGGGATAAAAAGAACAGGGTCATCAATTTATTCATTCTCTATTTTAGTATATACATATATATAATGGGCACGATAATGATTTTTATAAAATCAACTGTAAAATGCATTTCTGAGTTTCCTCTTTAAACTCGCTTTGATCTACTACTTTAAAGCTTCAATTGTAATGTATAACTTTAACTTTTACATTTTTTCCATTTAGGATTGGTTTTATTTTTCTTGAATTGACGATCAATCTATCAAAAGCACGTGGAACATGTATGTATATAAATATAAATTTAAGAAATAAATTGCTCACTAACTAATTCTTTCTTGCTGTGCCGCAAAGTAAAACAAAATTTAAGGTCGGAGGATTAGGTTACATTTTAGATTCATTAAAAAACAAGGAAGTTATGCAGCGTTAAGTATCGCGAAATAGATTGAGGGGAGGATAAACTGTGTATATGTTATAAGAGCTATAGCAACCAAATTTGAAATCTAGATTCGTTATTTTCGTTTCTATAGAGTTTAATGTAGATTTTTGAATATCCTTCCCTGACCACCGCAATACAAAGAAAAAAACGAATATTAAGCATAATTTTAAGCGAACAAATTTCTTTTTGGCACACATCATAATTTAGAAAATTAGAGCATTCTTTATCTACGTTGTGAATTTCGTTAAGATTGAACATATTGACTATTAAGTATCGCGATATAGAGCGCGGGAGGGTGAAAGGAAAGCAAGATGGCTTAAAGTGAACTGTTTGTATGTGTGCGCACGTGTGTTTGTAGAAAAAGGGGCTCTCGTAGTCGGGTTCACGCGACTACAGCTTTTTTACTTGTTTATATAATATATATATATATTATTATATATTATATTATATTATATTATATATATTAAATAAAGTATATACCTTCTCTTTCAAAGTAAACATGGGAGTTCCAACTGAAACTCAAACGGCATTAAGGACCTTACGGAAATCACTCCCGACATTAAGGGTTCTTATAATTAGTAAGAATTGCTACTCCAGCCAGGCAAGTGTTTCTTAAGATAGAAGATTATATATATTGCGCCTGTTATGATAGCCAATTGATATACAGGTGGAATACAAACCTATAAAATCGGTGCTTGTCGCCAACAGAGGCGAAATAGCAATTCGCGTCTTTCGCGCCTGCAATGAGTTGGGTATTAAGTCGGTTAGTGTCTTTTCTGAGGAGGATAAAATGCATATGCATCGACAAAAGGCAGATGAATCTTATCTGATCGGAAAGGGCCTTAAACCAGTTGAAGCTTATTTGAGCATATCGGAGATCATACGTGTTTGCAAGGAGAATAATGTGGATGCAGTGCATCCCGGGTACGGGTTTCTTTCAGAACGCAGCGATTTCGCACAGGCTGTTCTCGATGCTGGTATTCGATTCATCGGTCCATCGGCGGAAGTCGTAAAAATTATGGGTGACAAAACGCTTGCCCGCCAAGCGGCTATTGAAGCTAAGGTACCCATCGTGCCAGGTACTAGCAAGCCAGTAACCAGTAAGGAAGAAGCAATAGCCTTTTGTGAAAAGCATAGTCTACCAGTTATTTTCAAAGCGGCGTTCGGCGGTGGTGGACGTGGCATGCGTATAGTTCGAGAAATGGAGGCAATCCAAGAGAATTTTGATCGCTCAACTTCGGAGGCAAAGGCAGCGTTTGGGAATGGTGCTGTCTTTATTGAGAAGTATGTTGAACATCCACGTCACATTGAAGTTCAGATATTAGGTGATAAGGCCGGAAATATTGTGCATCTTTATGAGCGTGATTGCTCGGTGCAGCGTCGCTACCAAAAGGTGGTTGAGATTGCACCAGCTCCGCGACTTAGTGAAGAACTAAGAAATGAGATAACTCAAGCTGCTGTTCGATTGGCAAAACACGTGGGATACGAGAATGCAGGAACTGTAGAGTTTCTGTGTGATAATTCTGGAAATTTCTACTTTATTGAAGTTAATGCCCGGTTACAGGTGGAACACACAGTAACAGAACAAGTCACATTCATTGATCTGGTTCAAAGCCAAATACGCATCGCCGAAGGCAAGACACTTGACGAATTGGGTCTTCATCAGGATAAAATAAAAGTTCAAGGCTATTCCATTCAGTGTCGAATAACCTCTGAAGATCCAGCCAAAGACTTTCAGCCTAGCACTGGGCGCATCGACGTTTTTCGATCAGGTGAAGGCATGGGTATTCGAATAGATAGTGCCTCGACCTATGCAGGTGCAATCGTTTCACCTCACTATGATTCACTCCTGGTCAAGGTAATATCACATGGTAATGATCTGCCGAGCTCAGCTGCTAAAATGGAACGAGCGCTCCGCGAATTCCGTATTCGTGGTATCAAGACAAACATCCCATTTCTTCTTAATGTACTTAAAAACGAAGTATTTTTAAGTGGAGTGTTAGACACTTACTTTATAGATGAGCATCCGGAGCTTTTTGAATTAATTGTTACCAAAAATCGTGCCCAAAAACTGCTTGGATACTTGGGCGAAGTTCTAGTCAACGGACCCCAAACGTCATTGGGCACTCAGCTTAAGCCCGCCGATATAAAACCGAATGTGCCTTCAATAACACCGAGTAAGTACTACCTTTATTGTTCCATATCGGCCTTTAAATCATTTGCTGCATCCATTCAATTAAACTTAACAAGAACGGTGAAAGGGATTTAGCCCTGGTTTCAGATATACAACCGTATACATCTACATTCACACTGTGTACGCACTGTAAACTGTTGTTTGCTGCATCTTGTAGTCGGATTATTAGCGCTGCAATATAGTTTTGTCACACAAATTTATGTCTTTATAATCCAATCTTAATAAAATTGAATGGGCTAAATGTTATGCCTAATTAATAATTAATTTTTTGCATAAGGGGCTCGGACAAAGGTGTTAAACTTAAAGCAAATTTGTTCCGTGTATGACAACTAATAACCGACTTACCAAATTTTATAAATATATATATACTCAAACATTACATATTTTAAATTAAAAGTAATCATTTTTTAATTGTTTCATTGAATTTTCTTACTAGTGCATTATATACACAATATTGAATTTTAATAAACTATTAATTATGGACATGTTATTCGCTACATCTAAATATGCTAATCATTTTTTCTTTTTTCTTCACTGTATTGCTATTTACAATGTTATTCGAAATTATTTAATCCAAAAAAAATAATATTCATATACGGAAAAAAGAGCTGTCCCCGGAGGAGCAAAAATCTCAAAAAGGCAAAATCGGAAAAGGTATGTTAACGCCGATTAAATATGGAGATGTGAAATTAATTATGAACGAATATTTGTACAGTAGAAAAGGTGCCAGATGGGCTAAGGAATATAATTGTTGCTGAAGGTCCTGAAGCTTTTGCCAAGAAAGTAAGATCACAAAAGAATCTTATGCTGATGGACACAACATTTCGAGACGCACATCAATCCTTATTGGCAACGCGTGTACGCACTCATGATTTGCTCAAAATCTCACCATACGTTGCCCACAAGTTCCATAATCTCTTCTCACTAGAGAACTGGGGCGGTGCTACATTTGATGTAGCTCTACGTTTCTTGCACGAGTGCCCTTGGGAACGTCTAGAGGAGATGCGTAAACATATTCCAAATATACCATTCCAAATGTTACTGCGCGGCGCTAATGCCGTTGGTTACACAAACTACCCTGACAATGTGGTCTATAAGTTCTGCGATTTAGCAGTACGTAAAATTTTATATTTTAATTAGGTATAAAGTAAATTCTGAAATATTTAATCAGGTTCAAGTTGGAATGGATATTTTCCGTGTGTTCGACTCGCTCAACTACCTACCAAATTTGTTTCTTGGTATGGAGGCCGCTGGCAAGGCTGGTGGTGTTGTTGAAGCGGCCATTTCCTATACTGGTGATGTGAGTGATCCAAAGCGTACGAAGTATGATCTTAAATACTACACAAATTTGGCTGATGAGCTTGTCAAGGCTGGTACCCATATACTCTGCATCAAGGACATGGCAGGTCTTCTTAAGCCTGCGGCATCTAGGTATACACTAACTTATAAGAAAGTATAAACTTAACTAGATTCTAATGATAACTAAATGTTCATTCTATTGGCAGATTACTGATTTCAGCAATCCGAGATAAACATCCAGACGTGCCAATTCATGTCCATTCTCATGATACTTCGGGCGCCGGTGTTGCCTCAATGATAGCTTGTGCAGAAGCTGGAGCAGATGTTGTCGACGTAGCAGTAGACTCCATGTCTGGCATGACGTCCCAGCCTAGTATGGGAGCTGTAGTTGCTTCCTTGCAAGGCACTCCGTTGGACACAAAAATCAGTTTACCTGTAGTTTCCGAGTACTCGGCGTACTGGGAGCAAACCCGAACACTTTATGGGCCATTTGAATGTACCACAACTATGAGATCAGGCAATGCTGACGTCTATTTGAATGAAATTCCTGGAGGACAGTATACCAACCTGCAATTTCAGGCATACTCACTGGGCCTTGGCGATCAATTTGAGGATATTAAGAAAGCCTACAGAGAAGCCAATTTGCTTTTGGGAGACATTATAAAGGTTACACCATCGTCCAAGGTTGTCGGGGACTTAGCACAGTTTATGGTTCAAAACAAACTTACTACTAAACAACTTATTGAAAAGGCCGGAGAACTATCGTTTCCAACATCGGTAGTTGAATACTTACAGGGTGCTATCGGTATACCACATGGCGGTTTTCCAGAGCCATTGCGAGAGCGTGTACTAAAAGATTTGCCACGTATTGAAGGTCGACCAGGTGAAAAGTTGGAACCAATGGATTTTGAAAAACTCGAAAAAAAACTTTGCGCAGCTCATGAGAGTATAACCGAGCGAGATGTTATTTCCGCAGCACTATATCCCAAAGTTACCGCTGATTTTTTGAATTATCGATCAAAATTTGGTCCTGTTGACAAACTGAATACTCGCATATTTTTTATTGGCCCTAAAATAGGCGAAGAGTTTGAAGTAACTATAGAGCAGGGAAAGACTTTGATCATCAAAGCTTTGGCCGTAAATGATGATATTAGTAAAAGTGGATCAAGGGAAGTTTTTTTTGAACTGAACGGTCAAGTACGCAGTGTCTTTATTAGCGATAAGGAAGCGCTTAAGGTGATTACTTGTGAAATCCCTATATTTTTTTCAAATTAATCAATTCAATTCTTTAATTGGTTCATTTGTTTTCAGCATATTGTCGTACACCCAAAAGTCAATAAATCGGTTAAGGGCGAGATAGGTGCTCCTATGCCGGGTGATGTCATCGATATTCGAGTCAAGGAAGGTGAAAAAGTCGAAAAGAACCAACCACTTATTATACTTTCTGCCATGAAAATGGAAACGGTTGTGCAGGCGCCAAGTTCGGGAGTTGTTAAAGAAATAAAAGTGAAAAAAGGAATGAAAGTAACCGGGGATGACCTGCTCCTAATAATTGAATGAATTGTTACTATATAGCAATGATAGGTATATTGGTAATATTCATATCTTAATACAGCACACCAACAAAACGCAGACGCACAAAATGCAGACAGTTAGGGCTATATATTATATATATCTTTTTGAGTTTCACTTATCCAATTTTTTGTTTTTTCTCGTTTCTTAAAGGGACTGCAAATTTCAGAAAACGGTTAAGTATAGAACTTCAGATCAAGGTCCAGCGATCTTCTACGTTAATTTAACAATAGAATCCGTAAACATTTTAACATTTTGTTTAACTGCTTGCCAAATTTGATTCTTTGTATGGAGGCGGCAGGATGGTGACGCTGTCGAGGCGCATGTTTCCTGTGCTGCAGAAGTGAATTATCCATCCCGTAAGAAGTATTACATTGCTATACTGTGACTATACAGAATGGACTCCTAATCTTTGCATGACTACGTATAGCAATGATAGGTTTTATCAAAATAATTGATATCAATAAAAATTCGTATTAGCATAAAGATGCTAATGCTATATATATATATATATATATATATATATATATATATATATATATATATATATATATATATATATATAATATATATATATATATATATATATAAATTTATATATATATATATATACATAAATATCTATATATATAGATATAATATATACATACAGATATATATATATATATATATATAATTATATATATAAATTGAAAGTAATTCAAAATTTGTAAATATATATATAGATACATATAAATATATATGTATATATACATATGTATAAAGAGTATTACAAAAAAAGAAAACGAAAATCTTCAAATAAACATTAAAATGCGATTTGCATTTGTATCTATTAAATTGCTAATTTCCTTAAATTGATAGGGTAAAGGGAATATGAAATAATAGGTGAAATAAATGAAAGAATAGAAAGAAAGAAGTGACACATTTTCAAGTGTGATTTTTGTTTACGTACTGTGAATGTGAGAAAGGTAGAAAAAGCATTTTAAATAATTAACTTCAGTAACTCGTTTTGATTTTTATTGTCAAAAACATGGTCTTTATAATGAAAATAAAAAAAAAACATTATATGCAATTAACTATAAATTCCATGAAGGCCAAATCCTTGTTCAACTCCGAAACGCGTTTAAAATGCCGCTGTACATAGGGTGTTAGAACTTCGACTAAATTTCCGTTATTGAAAGTTTGCGTAGTGTTATGAACCAGTGCGTCTCCTAAAAGCTGTTGCAGAACAAGATTAGCAATCCGAGAATGTCGAGAATTGGTGCTCCAAGCTTTTACATGTTTTAGTAAATCTTGTCGTTGATCCAAATTTAGTTGGTCAACTAACTGATGCAGTGCGTTATTATCACGCTTGCGTACAAAATGGCACACAATTTCGTATGTAGTTTTAGGTTTGTCCAATAACAAGGCAAGCTTAAAAGCCTTTTCGAGCTGTTCTTGTGCATGGAGTAATGAGTCTAGTGTCTGCTCCTGTTGCAACATGGCCTGACGCTTATCTAGGGTTTCATTTCGCTTTTCCTCAGTAACATCGCCAAATCGAATTATTTGCGAATCGGCACCACCTGTATAAAATAATCTATCGCTGTTTGTTGCCACTGCCATAGACCACACACGATCGCTGTGCTCATCAATTGATTGTACACAAGTACTTGTTTTAATACTCCACAACTTCAGTAGGCCATCGGAAGCAGCAGAAAGTATAAACTTTCCATGATCAAGGAACTCAACACGAAGTATAGTGCATTCCTGTTCCAGACGTTTTAAACAACTAAAGCTTGTTATAGACCAAATTCGTAAGCTGCAGTCGGAAGACGATGTTACAACAGTTTGGTCAACCGGAGAAAAGCGAACGCACCACACACCGCGTGTGTGTCCACGTAGTACACCCAACAATGAGTTTGAATCTGCTGCCCAAAGTTTTGCAGTCTTGTCCTGTGAGGCTGTGGCCAAAATTTTGTTGTTAGGTGCAAACGTTACACAGTTCACTTCCTTGTCATGCGCTATCGCTGCATAGGTAAGGGAAAATGCATAAACTTTCTGCTCCCCTTTATCTCTCGATAGCTTCCAAACTTTTATGCTGCCATCCTGGCAAGCAGAAGCAAAGCCAGTAGCACCGTTATGTGTTATTGTTACGCATCCAATGGTAGCTGTATGGCAGTTGGTCTGCTGGGTTAGCGGCTGAAGCTGACAGGCAATTGTGTGTGATATTTTCCACAAATGTATGCTACAATCCTTACCAACTGAAATCAGCAAATTATGAGAAGCTGCTAATGACATAACAGTATCAGTATGTCCGGCAATAAGAGTGCAATTCATGCTGTTTTCTGTATCGTAGAGCTTAAAGTGTTTGCTATTTGTTGCCACCGCTAAATAGCGATCATTGTCACCCAGTAGACACATATCTAAAATCTCATCATTGTATCCAACCAATTGTTTTACGGGTTTCATCACAGCAGTTTCATTTTCGGTTAGTGCAACATCATATATGAGTATGTTTTGTTCCGTTGTCACAAGTCCTATTTGCTTTTTGGACTTGCAGTAGATCACTCTACTTGTCTGATAAACTGTTTCAATTGGAATATTACGTATTTTCCACTCATTTGCATCAATTTGGAAAAGTTTGCCTGAGCCACACGCAATCAGTAATTGTGTCCCATCTGCTATATACACTGCACCCTCTAGATCTTCATACAATGGTATAACTTTCAATTGACTCCATTTTATCGCTTTTGGATCAAGCTGCCATGCGATTAGCACTTTATCGCGACTTACTGTTACCAATTGCTTGCAGTCAGTATTATCGTTTTGAAAACATATACCCGTTACTTGAGAAATGTGACCACGCAATTTGTGTAACAGTGTTTTGGTCTCATAGTTCCAACAGTAGATTGTGTTGTCAGAGCCAGCCGCATAGATTTCAGTTTTTAACGGACTAGGATGAAAATGCAATAGAAGTGCCGGGCCTGGAAAATCTTTTAAAGCACACACACAGCTGTTGTTAACAAAATCCCACAATCTTAATGTGGCGTCTGCACCTCCGCTAGTACAGATAAGTTTGCCTGATGAGCTAAATTTAATTTGAACAACTGGTCCCTTGTGCTGACTTTTCCATAACTTAACCAAGTTTTGGTTGCAAAGTTCCCACAACCTAAGCAAGCCGCTTCCATGTGCAGTAACTAAATGATCGCGTGACACTGAAAAGCAGTAAATAATATCCTCGTCTACCTCTCCAATGTCAAACCCTTTGGAGTTTTTAGCATTTTTTGTAATGCCATTAATATCTTGATGTTTAGGAATATTTACTCCAAAACTGCATACAATTTGTGAAGTTTGTATGTCCACTTGATTTACAACACCTTCGTTAAGGCAAAACAGATATTGACCATCTTCACTGAACGCAATATCACTTCCTGCGTAGAAGTTCGTATAGCGTGCTTCAGCCGCATAACTGTAGAGTACAACGATTAACGTATAATATGTTTTAATATATTATAATTAGTATTTTATTTCATCTTCTAACTTACTTTTTATCAGATGTAGCTGTTACCATTATTTTTTTTGTTTACAGTAGTTTTAATTCCACCGCGTGCGCAGCGGAGCTTAAAAGATTGTTCACAAATAAACCAGTTCACTTCCACATAGTTCACTTTCACAGAGAGAATGAGACATTCCTAAAATACTTTTAAGATGCATGTTCTGTAATATTAATAATATATTACTTTTCATAGCAAAGAAAACTACTCAGAACTGTTAACAAATTATATATTTAATATCGATGTTATACTTTTAACCATTTATACCACAACAATAATAGGTGGAAAAATTAGCAATTATTAGCGCCATTATTTGAAGTAACACTGAACATGCCTTACGTTTCATTAACAGTAGCAGTTACTTATACTTATTCCAAGTAGGTAATAGCTATTATTAAACTAACTCATCTCTTTGCAAATGTCAAATTAAAAGCCGTCAAATCATCGTCCAAACTAGCAAAATTTGCTTCATACATTAAATTTTGTTTATTAATAAATTAAATTCAAATTATCCACAAATATGAGTACCATTGGCACTGGTGTAGGTTGGCGTAAAGTTTGTGCTTGGTAGCATATACATAATCCTTATTTTTATTACAGTATGACTTGTCAGCGTCGCAATTTTCGCCGGATGGCCGTGTCTTTCAGATAGATTATGCTTCCAAAGCAGTAGAACGAAGTGGAACAGTCATTGGAATAAGAGGCAAGGATTGCGTTGTTCTTGCCGTAGAAAAAATTATAACAGATCAACTGTATGAACCCGATGCTGCTAGTCGTATATTTACCATTGAAAAAAATATTGGAATGGCTATTGCTGGACTCATGGCCGACGGAAACTTTGTAGCAGACATTGCCCGCCAGGAGGCAGCCAATTTCCGTCAGCAGTTTGAACGCACCATCCCATTGAAATACCTGTGTGACCGCGTGGCCGCTTACATCCATGCCTATACGCTGTACAGCGCTGTGCGTCCATTTGGATTGTCTGTTATATTTGCCTCATGGGATGAAGCGGATGGCCCACAGCTGTATAAAATTGAACCTTCTGGTACATCTTTTGGTTACTATGCGTGTGCTAGCGGCAAAGCTAAACAACAGGCCAAAACGGAAATGGAAAAATTTAAGTTTACCGAAATGAACACTGATGAGTTGGTACGAAGCGGTGGTAAAATGTATGATATATGATTTATGTTGTCTCTATGTCGCAATTTAAGATGGCTTTTTTTTTAATTTTTGTTTCCTAGCATTTATCAAGTTCATGACGAACTAAAAGATAAAGATTTTCGTTTTGAAATGGGTATTGTTGGAAAGGAAACAAACGGCTCACATTTAATTAACGCAGAATCATGGACTCAGTTAGCTGTTGAGGCTGGAGAAGCCGCTAAGAATGCGGACGATAGTGAAAACGAGATATAAGTTACACACATTACACATATAAATCTGATTCTAAATCATCTGAACATATTATTTAATGTAAAAAAAAAAGAATATATGAAAGGTTGATGGCCAATCATTTAGTTATATTTGTTTTTTATTTGATATGACTATATCTCGAATATACGACCTAGAGATTAAGTTTACGTCGCATGCGCTCCTAATATTTTTAGCAGACAGACAAAGGCGATCTTTAATACTAACAGTTTTTAATATTAAAGACTTTCTAAGAACAGCATTTCCCAACTATAAACATGAATAATAAACAAGTAAGAAATCTGTAGTCGACTGTACCCGACTACGAGAGCCCCTTTGCCAACAAACAGCCATACACACAGTTCTACACGCACTTTAAGCTATTTCGCGCGCCTTTAGGCCCCCGCGCTACATAAAACGATACTTAATGTATAACTTCTGGGTTTTTTATTAAATCTTAACGAAATTCACAACGTAGATGGGGAATAGTCTAGAAATTACGTGGCAAAAACAAATTCGATTGGTTGAAAATATATCACGATACTTAATGTTGTATAACTTCCGTGTTTTTTGATCAATTTTAACGAGATTTACAAAGTATATCAAGAATGGTCTAATAATTATGTGTGTATTGCGGTGGCCAGCGAGGAAATTAGAAAATCTTAAACAATCTAGGACAGCGTATGAAAATAACGAATCTAGATTTCAAATTTGGTTGCTATAGCTCTTATAGAGCCTGAGATACAGGCGTTCATACAGACAGACAGATGGACATGGCGATATCGACTCGTCTAATCGTCCTGATCAAGAATATATATACCTTAAGGGCTCTCCAATGATTATTTAAACCTGTTACATGCTTTTAGATTTTCTACACATCCATTAGCTCCCTTTTAGCCTTTTTTTATTTATTTATTTATTTATTTAATATCAACTATGAATAATCGACCAAAAATTGTGGTACAAATCAGAGAACTGCAAGTGTGTCATATTATGCCACCTCCTCCTCCTTTGCGATGTTTCTAATAGTCACATGACGATCTCGATCCACTATTTCCATGATTTTATCCGTATCAACGGTCACTGGTCGTCCGGCGGGCTTGGGTGTTTCGGTGACAAACTTACCACTTCGGAATCGCCTGAACCACTGTTCTGCAGTTTGAATCGATAGTTTGTTGTCTCCTAAGACAGAAATAATCTGTCTGTGAGATTCCGCAGCAGTTTTTCCTTGTGCGAAATCAAATTTCAAAATTACACGAACGCTTCCACACGCTGTCAAAACAAAACCTCGAGTCCGATTCGGCTGAAATTTCGACAGTAACCGTCTAAAGAATGTACTACAAGATAGTAAATTTATTTATATATAAAATTTATTTATTTATTTATATATACATTAAATATTATATATTAATGTATTATATTATTTTTATATATATATTATTTTTTGGCTGCCAACACATTATTACACAAATGTCGGCAAATTTAAAACTTACTTAGCTTTTCGGAAACCCTATCCAAATAAATAATTCCCATACATATATAATAAAAATGTTTAAAAAATAATAATAATGGATAAATAGGTAAACATATTAATATAAGTTTTAAGGTAAAGTATAGGTATAGAATTATCATAATATATATATATATATATATATATATAATATATTAAATAATTTAAATATATATTTTAGGCTTAAACCTATATTATTATAAACATAGCTGACCAAATTGTTATTGTTGTTCGAAGCCACAATATCATAATTTAGACAACATAAATTATATTTATATATAAAAACATTTTAAAAATTATTACTGTGAGGTTTATAATATAAAAACAAATGTTTATAAATTTAAATTAAAACTAAATTTAATTTTGAAAAATCTGGCAGCGCTGTTAAATACACACATCTGTTTAGTTCGCGCCAAAAGAGATTTATTTGTAAGGCAATTGTAAAATGACAACATTAATAGAGCAGACCATTACTAAAATGGGTTTAGGGAATGAACCCATTGTTTTCGAGTAAGTTTCGTCACTACACCAAAGGATACAATATATTTTAAATCTGTTAAATATCAATTTAGGAAAACAAGGGAGCTAATGCGATTGCTTGAGCTGCGTTCTACGAATGTACCACTTCAAATAAATGAATACGCGAAGATTGTTTTGTGTATAGACATTGCAACTTCCCTCCTAGGGATTGGATTTGACAAAGAGCAAGCTCTTAAATTGTCGGCAATAAGAAAGAGTCATTATGTTAATAACAAACGAATGTTTGAAAAACTGTTAGACTTAAACAAGTTGGTTAGTATACACGACATTTGTATACAATTAAGTCTTAACGAAGTAGCGCGTAAAGCTGAAGAACTATTGGCTTTATATAGAGACAAATCAAATGAAAGTCCTGACACGGATCATCCACAATATGCCGCCATGGCAGTTTTTCATGCCTGTAATTTAATGAAAAAGAAAGTGTCAAAATCCAAGCTTATTCCTTTTAGCAATTTGCGCCTCACTCAATGGCAACAACTTGAACAACAATGGAAGCAGATGATGGAAAAGCATCACAATGAGGTTAACGTAGTATTAAAGTCAGACAAAGAGCTCAAATATATTGATGAGAAGATAGCCTTAGAAGCTGTAAAAACCCAAAAAATCCCAAGTATTGCGACTGAAGATTACGAAACTTGGAAATCTCGAATGATTTACCAGGCCGAGATTAAACTTAAGGAATTGGAAGGCAAATAGAAACAGAAAATCTAGTGTCATTTACATATCTTTTATAATTTTAGTCTTTTAAGATATTCATTTTTATTACCTATGTTAACTATATACTTAATAATAAACTAAATAACATTTAACATTTTCTTTTTTTTAAGCGCGCTTGAATATACGCAAGAATAAGTTCACCGATGTCATTTTCAGCTGAAACAAAACATAGTTATAATTTATTCTGTATTTATTATCATAGACTTACAATTATAAATTATTAGCTCCACTAAATCCTTAATTTCCGGAGACTCATTAATTAGTTGCTTTAAATGCTTAGTAAATTTAAGCCAGATCTCACGTTTCATTTCTTTCATTTGCCATGTGGCGGACGGCCCAGAATTCATGGCTTCAAAAAAAGACAACATTGGTGTTGCACCTTCCATGGCAAAGTAGTATGTTGTTCCATTTACTTTCTCCATGAGCCTATAAACATCATGTTTAAAGGGTCTTTTAACACCTGCCCGATTAATGTATTTTGTTTCTAATGGCTTTAAAAATCAGTTTATTTAATTTGACAATCATAATAACCTCTAATCTTACCTCAGCCTTTTCTAACAAAGGGCTCTCTAACTCTCCCTTAACAAACATTTCATTTGGTATTAGTATTATTAATCGATTTAATCCGAATTGAATGTCATGTTTATCCTCGTAATCCTGCATGAGTTTTGTTAATCCGTCATCATTACGTTCAGGTAATGCAAGTTTCAAATAACCATGAACATAATTATATGCCATCCCAGCAGCGTTGTCCAAGCCATGTGAATCACGTATCCAGTACGCATGGCTTAATGAGCTTTGACTTAGCTGTACAAAATTAAATAGCCAATAAAGCGGCACCACGGGTAATATAATGCTTTTAGGTATGGACTGCATTAAAGAATCATTGCTCATATAACGTGAAAAAGCTGCAACTATTAGCACCAGTGCAAAACATTTTGATTTGGCGTTGTATGTAAAAGCGCGTTGAATAATTGTAGCCATACGATCTTCGGGCAAATAATGCTGATTATTTATAAAATATTCATATGCTACGCATAGGACACGCTGCAGCACATCAGCACTGAACACCACAGTGGAAAAACAAATACAGTTGTCTGAATCATAGACAAAGAGTATTTCAGTCATTAATAAACATTTATTTATTTCATTTTATAGAAATTGTATAAAATAAAACATTAACTATATTAACAACATTAATTGCCAAAAAATAACTTACCAATGTAATTCAAAAACATTTTAAAATACTTTTTTTTTTTATTACTACGGCTTTCAGCTTGATAAGATGGTACTGCCATTCCATAGAATTAAAAGAATAGTCCCTAAACTATTTCTTAGGAAAGATCATGCACTAAAGCATATAAAATAAGTGTTTTTATAATACTTTTGTTAACTTAAATGAAAAGGACAAACTGGTAAGACTGAGTCCATACTATGTCTACACTATTAAATATTATTTACACTGAAGGAGTGATATTCTTTTATTTACTTATTTATTTTATTTTATTAATTGACTCGAATTAAAAAATTAAACTTTTGTTATCGATAGTATTACCGATAACGCCTTCAGTTGATTTTACATCGCTAAATTAAGTGCAAGTGCATTTCTTAAAAATATTCAATATTTTTTTGTTCTTACAACGCTATTGTTTTCCAAAGATTATTTAATATAACGCCTAAAATATGGTATCTAACATTTTAAAGTAATTTACTAGATAATATTCTAAGCAATTATATGTGGAACAGCTAGTAAACCGCTTGTATATGACGCATTTTAATTCGTGTGTACCGTATATAATAATATACACTAAATACGTGTTTACTTACGCGTCAATCTATTAAATTGGTAAGCTATATCGATTCACTTAAATTCAATGAATAGATTACATTGTTCATAATGTTAATAATAATGTTTGTTGTTTTTTAGGAATACGCTAACAAAGACTGCAGGGCTTTGTTGTTTTTGTTGTTGTTGTGGTGATTGTACACAACAAAAGCAAACACAAAAATTTTAAGTCGTATTATTCACCACGCCTTTGTAACTGCATAAAATACATAAATTGGATTTGTGCACATCAAACAATAAACACAATGCCTATTTTATATAGTGTTATTTCTCGTGGCACCACTGTGCTTGCAAAGTTTGCAGAGTGTGTCGGAAACTTTGCAGAAGTAACAGAGCAAATTATTGGCAGAATTGGTGTTCACAACCACAAAATGACCTACACACACGGCGACTACTTGATACATTATACGTGCGAGAATAGATTGATTTACATGTGCATCACTGACAATGTATGCTAAGTAAGCAACCTTAAACATAAAACCGTTAATTACGTTTCTATTACTTTAAAACATAGGAATTTGAACGTTCACGAGCATTTCTTTTTTTGGCCGATATAAAGCAAAAATTTATTCAGACTTATGGCCTACAGGTTGCCACAGCAATAGCTTATGCCATGAACTCGGAGTTTTCTAAAATTCTTTTCCAGCAAATGGTATACTTCAGCCAATCAGGTGAAGTGGATACCATATCCCGTGTACATGGTCAAATTGACGAGCTGACTGATATTATGATAAAAAACATTGGTCTGTTACCTATGCGATATAATATTTTATTATATTTAAACAAAATTTCTGTTTACAGATACCCTGCGTGATCGTGGTGAAAAATTAGAACTGCTGGTAAATAAAACTGAAAACTTGAGTAATAATGTAAGTTAATTCTACATCACAAAAAAAAAAATGTACAATCCTAATTAAATCTTTACTGTTGTAGTCGGTTGCATTCCGAAAGGCATCCCGAAATTTGGCACGTCAAATGTTTTGGAAAAACATTCGTCTGTACATTGTCGTTGGCCTGGTTATTATATTTATAATTTATGTTATTGTGAGTATGGCTTGTGGTGGCCTCGCCTGGCAGACCTGTATTCAATAAGTGTGCATTGCAAAATGTTAATTTTATAGCATGTACTCATGTTTATACTGAACTTCATATATATGTATAAAACATTTGTACTATAATAATCTCTGTTATATTTAATAAAGATAAATGAATACAAATATATTTCTATACAAATGTAAAAAATATTGAAATTTTTAATGATCTTCGACATAAATAATATCGCCAGTCTTAATGCTTCCTGGAACGCGCAAGCCCAGGTGTACACCTAGCGCTGGCGATGCATAGTCAAACAATCGATAACTGGAATTGATATGGACAAGTTTAATGTATATAAACGTATCATTATCAATCATATCAATTTTCACCTACCTGCGCAAAGTTTTAAGTGGTTCACCATCAATATCGCGTTCAGCGGTGTTAACATTAATGTTTGGCAATATGCAACGAGTGCAAGGTGCCACATTACGAAAAACTGTGTCGTCGCCAATGCGTAACCACTGCCAGTGATCCTCTGCGTAAGGTTGATCGGAATCCATTTTCAGTTCAAAATTACCTCGAAATTGTAACGGTTCAACAGGACGCTTAAGACGCGTATTAAGATCAGTTATTGAAGCTAAGTTCATAAGCATATAGCTCGTGGCATCGTTAAAAGTGCCCTATAAAATCAAAGGATCAGTAAACGACATTGTGATATTAAAAATATATATTTTCATTTACTTAGCAATATAAAGCCTTATTGCTGATTTGAGTTCGCTTTACGATCCCTTACAACACTTACCGAGTCCTCCTGTCTTAGGAATGGCATATGCTTAAGTCGAGGATTTGTTGCACGCACTGGTACAGGATATGGGTAATACACAAGTTTTAACCCGGACTCCTTGTTCAGAATAAATTTTGAGAACCAAGTGTCAAAGCGGTTGCCGCATAGCATGACATCTAATCCCACCCCCCACACAGCAGTGTGAACATCCTTAGTGGGCGTTTCCAAATGCTGAAAGTTCAATTCTAAATCAGGCATGTTAGGTGCGCTAAACATTAAACCATTGTGTATCACTTTTGGCTGAATTCGAAGCATTTGCGGATAACCTCTAGCAGTTATCATTTCATTGTTTTCGTTAATAATCATAAATTTACGATCGCGTATATTGCCCATTCCAATACCTAGTAAATTGCAATCATATTCGTCTTCAGGGGTATTTACTAGTGGAGCACAGCTCTTTACTGGAAATACATTGATCTGCTTTAATGTGCCAACGCGACGCCATTTTTGGGGCATCAAGTCACGATGTAAATGGCGATATACCAAATAACCAGCACTTCCTACGACAACTAAACTTGCGCCAATACCAATTAACATTTTTTGAGAAACGTTAAAGCTGGAGCCAACTGTGGATAATTTATTTTTTTTACCTTGCTTTGTGTTTAATACATTATTTATTTACATGGTACTTTTGCATCCATCTTATGTGCGATCAACTTAGCGTCTTAAAAGCAACTTAAACGACGCACTTCTTGCTTTCATTTAGCGAATGCTCAGATAAGCTTATAATGGTATTATTTTGCGTACCGTAGTAAAGAGATATGCTCTCAAGTCTTACGTATTTAAACATTTTATTATCTCTCTCGCAGTAAGCTTATAGCAGTTGTACCCTCAGGTATTTACAGTCAGGCAAAGCGTATTATCAACTAAAAAATGTTTGCCTCTTTCAATATATTATTCGATCACAATATAAATGTGTTATAAAAAGAAAAAAAATAAAGTGGAACACATAAATAAACAAGTAGTAAATTTAAAGAAAACTTTTTATAATTCAGGCGCAAGTTTAATAGGTAGTTATTGTATATATTTATTTATAATAATGTAGCCAGAGCAACTACGGTCTTCAGGCTGTGTTATAATGATTGTTAAAAAGTAGTTAATTGCCAATAATTAACATAAAACATAAAACATAAAAAATAAATAAAATAAAATAAATAAATAAGTGCAAAAATATATCCTAACAATAAAATAAAAAAGGAATTACTCGGTTTTCCTTTCTTGTTTGTGAACTAATGGAACTTTAAACTATAATTTTACACATATAATTTTTTTTATTTCTATAAATATATAATTGGATGACTGATTCAATATATTAACGTTTGTCATGTTTTATATTTTTTGCTAAGTGTGAGAAATATATTCAAGGTACGAATAAACAAATTTCAGTTTCTTGGTTAAACATATTTTATTTTAAAAACTAGAGAACAATTTCTAAGTTTCCAAGGTTTCCATAGCTGGTACTTTTTTGATTCATGTCATGAAACTTAAAAGTTCTGATTTTTTTTTTAAACCACTCATCGACAATAAAGTTCTGAAAATCGATAAAGTTCCGATATATATTCCAAATAAAATCTCTTGGAGCCTTAAGCATGAGCGATTCTTTAGAAAAAGACGATAATAATACTCCAGAAGAACTGGATGTGGGTAATGAACATTTTAATCCATTACGTGCCTTGTACGCCAAAGACTACAAAGTTACAGACAAAGCTCCAAAAGTACTTTACCAAAATCTAGCTGCTTTTGAAAGCGCGGTAGTTAAAGTTGGAGTGTGGAATCTGAACAAACGTCAAAAAAACAATGATATTGACAAAGGCAGCAGTAATAAATCACAAATCCCATCGTCGGCAAATATGGATGTTGTCACTACACGGCGTTTTGAACCACATCAAATGCCTATAGGAACTACAATAAAACCACAGCGGAATCTTTACTCTCATATGGCGAGCGCTGAAGGTCCATTGGCATTGCTTCATAAATATTTGCCAATTCCAGAGATACGTACAACTCGGATAAGTGTACACTTACGCAAAGAACATGGCATCGGTGGTAGGGTTGAAGGCGAACTTATCGCATTTGACAGACAGTGGAATCTATTTCTGAAGAATGCTGTCGAGATTTGGAAGCGTCGAAAATATAAATATGGTGAACAAAATATTATTGGAAAACCTGCACCAGAAGAATGTCAAGCACGACTGCATCGACTGGGTATTACACTTCCCGTTGTGCATTTAAAAAGTCTAAACCGCAAGAATGTGCAGTTGCGACGTGAAATTCCACAGCTTATGGTACGAGGCGAAAATATTATTTTAATAAGCACTATTATCGAATCATAACATTAAATAGATATTTATATCGACGTACTACTATTAAGTTATTAATTTGTGTACACCATAGGAACACATTCCTCTGCCGCTACATAAGAAGGCGAGTCGTCCTCCATTAAATGCTGTAAACTCTCATTTGGATATCTACAAAAAAAAAGTTTGATTAATTGATCATTTTTTGCTCTATAAGAGTTATACATCTTTGATGGACTCTCATCGCTTAGCATTGTAGCTGGAACAGTAGCAGAAGTGCACTCGGGACTCATTAGTTCGATGGGTGTAGGACGACGTTCTTGTAATTGACGTGTTATTTCAGCTGTACTTAGGGAGGTAGAAGCATCCTTTGAAGCTAATTGTTGCTGCTGTAGTGATGGTGATATTGTTGCCATGGCTGTCGGCTGTTTCTTGCTTAACAATTGCATGTTGTTACCGGCCAAAATTTTCCTCTTCCGACCTCGTGTAGCTCCACCTGCAACAGTTGGTTGAGTTATGTTCTCGACAACTTTTACATCCACCTTTTCTTTGTGCTTTCTTCTGAGCGGCGCAATAGGCTTTGTTGAATCAAAAGAAGGTTGTGGATGTGATCCTGATAAACTCGTAGGCTCCACGTCCGAGTTAGAGGTATCAGTGGCATCGCTATCACTTGAATCTTTTGCTGGCTTTTCGTATAATAAAAGCCGGTCAACTAGAAAAGATCTGTCACGAGAAACTTTAAGAAGTCGTCGTTGGTTTGTATGTAATAGGTCTTGGAAATATTCGTTCTCCTGTCAAAAAATTAGAAAAAAATATTTAAATATATTTATATAAAAATTAAAAAAAAATAATACTTACGTAGATTAGAAATTTTAGTTTACGCTTTAAATTAAGGTAGCGCTCTTTATAATCTATGTTTTGGTCTTCTGTCCCAGTAGATGCTGAGCTTGACGCTACTGGCACCGTATCAGAAGCTGATGTTAGAGGTTTTGTTAATTCTTCATCACTTTCCAAGTTATCCTGTTCTGTTCTATTAGTTTCTTGATTGGCTAAAGATCGGCAGTACCACCCTTCAAGCATATCGAATAAGTTGCAGTTCGACGCAAAGTTCAGAAAACTTGAAAGATCTTATTAAATGTATATAGACAATTCTCGTGAACCTGTTTTAATTTATTCAGCAGTAGTCTAAACTAAAAAAATTAACAGTACCATTTTGCCAGTGTAACCGTATTTGTTAAGAGGTTAAATCCTATATCGTATATGTTATACAGATTGATGTTCATAAGGCTTTAAAATGATTGTTGGTGTGTATATAAAATGTAAGAAATTGTGACTTATACTAATTGTTACTTATAACATTTTTTTTGATCAGTTATAATCTGAATAGTAAGTGAAAATAATACTATCAAGTGAAAATACATTAAAATTTAAATATTTCAAGTACTATATATTTAAAACATGTAATATGCTTTTATCGATTTGTTACAATACTTTTCTGCTTATACTTTAAATTTAAATAATCGATAGCTCCGATGTATATTAACCGATTTAATTTGTATTTGTTATTCTGCTTGAATGCACGTGTTGCATTTTTTACTCAAAATGAGTAAAAGGGTGATGATCAATAAACGTCTAAGAGGCTTGTCACGCGAGGAGCTCGAACTCTTAAGCAAAACAGCCTTAATTGATAAAATCTTGCAGTTAGACGCGTACAATTTTCAGCTAAAAAATCTTCTGCAAAAGAAGCTAAGTTACGACGAAAAACACAGCAGTGAATACAAAATGGTAATTCACGGAGACAACGAGGCACGTTTAACAACATCTCAAGCTATAAAAGAAGACGAAAGACAATTTAATAAACGTGACAAACAACGTAAGTTTGATTGGGACAGGTAAGCATCAGGAGTTCTTTTTAATATAGTTTAAAAATAATTGTTATCAATTTCTATATTTTCAGCGCACACCGACGTCATGTTTTGATTAAGTTACTATACTTCGGATGGGAATATCAGGGTTTTGCATGCCAGGAAGATTCAAACCAAACCATTGGTAAGTGTTTTCAAGAATCTATAACTTAAATTTGCATTTGGTAAGTGTCTATCTACTTTTATTGCAGAAGCACACTTGTTTACCGCGTTAACTCGTACTTGCCTGATCGAATCACGAGCTAATTCAAATTATCATCGGTGTGGCCGTACTGACAAGGAGGTAAGCGCCTTTTCTCAAGTGATTTCCATCGACTTACGCAGCAAATATGCGCCAGATGTTCAAATGGACCCAAATTCATTGGAATCTGAAATTGATTATTGTTCTCTGCTAAACCGAGTACTCCCAAGAAACATTCAATGTGTTTCTTGGATGCCGCTGCTTAACCCACTGTATAGCGCTCGCTTTGATTGCATTTCGCGAACTTATCGCTACTATTTTCCAAAGGGAGATCTTGACATAGAGGTAGGTATAGTAAAGGGCTTACATTTTTTATTTGACTCTTTTAAAGTTCACAATTTCAACTGTTTGCGATAGGCTATGCAATGTACTATTTGGAGATACAAGCAAATGCTTTTCTTTGGCATCAGATACGGTACATCATGGCTGTTCTGTTACTTATTGGGCAGAAGCATGAATTACCTGAGATTATCAGCAAATTGCTTGATGTTGTTAGCAATCCCTGCAAACCACAGTATACACCTGCTATTGGCTTGCCATTAAATCTATTTCGTTGTGATTTTCGTCGTAACACCACGCGCGTATCAAATCAAGCTTCTTCAGATATCAATGATGACAGTGACCATGTTAATGTAAATGAAAACATGCAGGCCATTGAAAAGGAGCCAGATCTTACCAGTTGGATTTACAGCAAAGAGAATCTCGAAAAACTTATCAAAAATGTTCAGTGCGAGTGGACCCAGTATAGTGTAAAATGTACAATGATACGTAATGTATTAGTCGAACTGGAGGCATTACTTAAGTGCAATTTTGAGTCGCAGGAGATACGTGAACAGGTCATTATTTTGCAAGATGTGGTCAAGCCACGTCAACATCAACCACTTTTGTTGCGAAAACGTTGTGGTAAACAAAATTCAAATTAATTTATTTATTTATTTTTGTTTCTTGAGAACCAAATTTAATCTTATTTGTATATCGCATATTATTTTAGAGAGCCTTGAGAATCGCATTAATCATTACGTGAAGAAGCAAAGACTTATAGTGGAGGAAAACACAGAGGCCGTTGTATAATATGATATAACGAATGGTTCTTATTAACGCTATAAAACAATTTCCGTAAATAGGACAGACAGAACTCATTTTACTATGTTCCTGTTAAAGATATTTGTTTCATGATGTTTGGTCTATGACCACAATCGACCAAGAAAGGAAAGAGCAACGAGCAACAAAAAAGCTGATAAAAATAAAATAATGTAAAGTTTAATTATTAAAAAGTACTATTTATGTATATGTTGTATTCAATCTTAGTTTTAAATATGTAAATACTTTAAAATTAATAATAGCATTTAGTCGAAATGATCCTAGTCAAATGTGGATTATTTAAACGAAAACTAACATATAGACATAACTATACATTTAAGTAATAAATATATATATATATTTGTATATCTTTATCTATATTTATAGTGTTATATATGGTTTTCTAGGTACATATGTATTTCAGATACATAGCTATTGATTTTATAACTTCATTTAGATCTTAATATCAGAAATTTCATTGAACCAATGAGTAGGTAGAGGTTTACGTTCTTAACATAAGGGTGTGCAATCAGATATAGTCGATACATTTGTAAACATCAAATTTTTTATAATTATATTTGACCTGTTGAATTATGTGCCCATTGATTTTGCCTTTTG
>JBAMBS010001467.1:0-48862 GCA_037044455.1 Zygothrica quintamaculata
TGTTTAGTTCGCGCCAAAAGAGATTTATTTGTAAGGCAATTGTAAAATGACAACATTAATAGAGCAGACCATTACTAAAATGGGTTTAGGGAATGAACCCATTGTTTTCGAGTAAGTTTCGTCACTACACCAAAGGATACAATATATTTTAAATCTGTTAAATATCAATTTAGGAAAACAAGGGAGCTAATGCGATTGCTTGAGCTGCGTTCTACGAATGTACCACTTCAAATAAATGAATACGCGAAGATTGTTTTGTGTATAGACATTGCAACTTCCCTCCTAGGGATTGGATTTGACAAAGAGCAAGCTCTTAAATTGTCGGCAATAAGAAAGAGTCATTATGTTAATAACAAACGAATGTTTGAAAAACTGTTAGACTTAAACAAGTTGGTTAGTATACACGACATTTGTATACAATTAAGTCTTAACGAAGTAGCGCGTAAAGCTGAAGAACTATTGGCTTTATATAGAGACAAATCAAATGAAAGTCCTGACACGGATCATCCACAATATGCCGCCATGGCAGTTTTTCATGCCTGTAATTTAATGAAAAAGAAAGTGTCAAAATCCAAGCTTATTCCTTTTAGCAATTTGCGCCTCACTCAATGGCAACAACTTGAACAACAATGGAAGCAGATGATGGAAAAGCATCACAATGAGGTTAACGTAGTATTAAAGTCAGACAAAGAGCTCAAATATATTGATGAGAAGATAGCCTTAGAAGCTGTAAAAACCCAAAAAATCCCAAGTATTGCGACTGAAGATTACGAAACTTGGAAATCTCGAATGATTTACCAGGCCGAGATTAAACTTAAGGAATTGGAAGGCAAATAGAAACAGAAAATCTAGTGTCATTTACATATCTTTTATAATTTTAGTCTTTTAAGATATTCATTTTTATTACCTATGTTAACTATATACTTAATAATAAACTAAATAACATTTAACATTTTCTTTTTTTTAAGCGCGCTTGAATATACGCAAGAATAAGTTCACCGATGTCATTTTCAGCTGAAACAAAACATAGTTATAATTTATTCTGTATTTATTATCATAGACTTACAATTATAAATTATTAGCTCCACTAAATCCTTAATTTCCGGAGACTCATTAATTAGTTGCTTTAAATGCTTAGTAAATTTAAGCCAGATCTCACGTTTCATTTCTTTCATTTGCCATGTGGCGGACGGCCCAGAATTCATGGCTTCAAAAAAAGACAACATTGGTGTTGCACCTTCCATGGCAAAGTAGTATGTTGTTCCATTTACTTTCTCCATGAGCCTATAAACATCATGTTTAAAGGGTCTTTTAACACCTGCCCGATTAATGTATTTTGTTTCTAATGGCTTTAAAAATCAGTTTATTTAATTTGACAATCATAATAACCTCTAATCTTACCTCAGCCTTTTCTAACAAAGGGCTCTCTAACTCTCCCTTAACAAACATTTCATTTGGTATTAGTATTATTAATCGATTTAATCCGAATTGAATGTCATGTTTATCCTCGTAATCCTGCATGAGTTTTGTTAATCCGTCATCATTACGTTCAGGTAATGCAAGTTTCAAATAACCATGAACATAATTATATGCCATCCCAGCAGCGTTGTCCAAGCCATGTGAATCACGTATCCAGTACGCATGGCTTAATGAGCTTTGACTTAGCTGTACAAAATTAAATAGCCAATAAAGCGGCACCACGGGTAATATAATGCTTTTAGGTATGGACTGCATTAAAGAATCATTGCTCATATAACGTGAAAAAGCTGCAACTATTAGCACCAGTGCAAAACATTTTGATTTGGCGTTGTATGTAAAAGCGCGTTGAATAATTGTAGCCATACGATCTTCGGGCAAATAATGCTGATTATTTATAAAATATTCATATGCTACGCATAGGACACGCTGCAGCACATCAGCACTGAACACCACAGTGGAAAAACAAATACAGTTGTCTGAATCATAGACAAAGAGTATTTCAGTCATTAATAAACATTTATTTATTTCATTTTATAGAAATTGTATAAAATAAAACATTAACTATATTAACAACATTAATTGCCAAAAAATAACTTACCAATGTAATTCAAAAACATTTTAAAATACTTTTTTTTTTTATTACTACGGCTTTCAGCTTGATAAGATGGTACTGCCATTCCATAGAATTAAAAGAATAGTCCCTAAACTATTTCTTAGGAAAGATCATGCACTAAAGCATATAAAATAAGTGTTTTTATAATACTTTTGTTAACTTAAATGAAAAGGACAAACTGGTAAGACTGAGTCCATACTATGTCTACACTATTAAATATTATTTACACTGAAGGAGTGATATTCTTTTATTTACTTATTTATTTTATTTTATTAATTGACTCGAATTAAAAAATTAAACTTTTGTTATCGATAGTATTACCGATAACGCCTTCAGTTGATTTTACATCGCTAAATTAAGTGCAAGTGCATTTCTTAAAAATATTCAATATTTTTTTGTTCTTACAACGCTATTGTTTTCCAAAGATTATTTAATATAACGCCTAAAATATGGTATCTAACATTTTAAAGTAATTTACTAGATAATATTCTAAGCAATTATATGTGGAACAGCTAGTAAACCGCTTGTATATGACGCATTTTAATTCGTGTGTACCGTATATAATAATATACACTAAATACGTGTTTACTTACGCGTCAATCTATTAAATTGGTAAGCTATATCGATTCACTTAAATTCAATGAATAGATTACATTGTTCATAATGTTAATAATAATGTTTGTTGTTTTTTAGGAATACGCTAACAAAGACTGCAGGGCTTTGTTGTTTTTGTTGTTGTTGTGGTGATTGTACACAACAAAAGCAAACACAAAAATTTTAAGTCGTATTATTCACCACGCCTTTGTAACTGCATAAAATACATAAATTGGATTTGTGCACATCAAACAATAAACACAATGCCTATTTTATATAGTGTTATTTCTCGTGGCACCACTGTGCTTGCAAAGTTTGCAGAGTGTGTCGGAAACTTTGCAGAAGTAACAGAGCAAATTATTGGCAGAATTGGTGTTCACAACCACAAAATGACCTACACACACGGCGACTACTTGATACATTATACGTGCGAGAATAGATTGATTTACATGTGCATCACTGACAATGTATGCTAAGTAAGCAACCTTAAACATAAAACCGTTAATTACGTTTCTATTACTTTAAAACATAGGAATTTGAACGTTCACGAGCATTTCTTTTTTTGGCCGATATAAAGCAAAAATTTATTCAGACTTATGGCCTACAGGTTGCCACAGCAATAGCTTATGCCATGAACTCGGAGTTTTCTAAAATTCTTTTCCAGCAAATGGTATACTTCAGCCAATCAGGTGAAGTGGATACCATATCCCGTGTACATGGTCAAATTGACGAGCTGACTGATATTATGATAAAAAACATTGGTCTGTTACCTATGCGATATAATATTTTATTATATTTAAACAAAATTTCTGTTTACAGATACCCTGCGTGATCGTGGTGAAAAATTAGAACTGCTGGTAAATAAAACTGAAAACTTGAGTAATAATGTAAGTTAATTCTACATCACAAAAAAAAAAATGTACAATCCTAATTAAATCTTTACTGTTGTAGTCGGTTGCATTCCGAAAGGCATCCCGAAATTTGGCACGTCAAATGTTTTGGAAAAACATTCGTCTGTACATTGTCGTTGGCCTGGTTATTATATTTATAATTTATGTTATTGTGAGTATGGCTTGTGGTGGCCTCGCCTGGCAGACCTGTATTCAATAAGTGTGCATTGCAAAATGTTAATTTTATAGCATGTACTCATGTTTATACTGAACTTCATATATATGTATAAAACATTTGTACTATAATAATCTCTGTTATATTTAATAAAGATAAATGAATACAAATATATTTCTATACAAATGTAAAAAATATTGAAATTTTTAATGATCTTCGACATAAATAATATCGCCAGTCTTAATGCTTCCTGGAACGCGCAAGCCCAGGTGTACACCTAGCGCTGGCGATGCATAGTCAAACAATCGATAACTGGAATTGATATGGACAAGTTTAATGTATATAAACGTATCATTATCAATCATATCAATTTTCACCTACCTGCGCAAAGTTTTAAGTGGTTCACCATCAATATCGCGTTCAGCGGTGTTAACATTAATGTTTGGCAATATGCAACGAGTGCAAGGTGCCACATTACGAAAAACTGCGTCGTCGCCAATGCGTATCCACTGCCAGTGATCCTCTGCGTAAGGTTGATCGGAATCCATTTTCAGTTCAAAATTTCCTCGAAATTGTAACGGTTCAACAGGACGCTTAAGACGCGTATTAAGATCAGTTATTGAAGCTAAGTTCATAAGCATATAGCTCGTGGCATCGTTAAAAGTGCCCTATAAAATCAAAGGATCAGTAAACGACATTGTGATATTAAAAATATATATTTTCATTTACTTAGCAATATAAAGCCTTATTGCTGATTTGAGTTCGCTTTACGATCCCTTACAACACTTACCGAGTCCTCCTGTCTTAGGAATGGCATATGCTTAAGTCGAGGATTTGTTGCACGCACTGGTACAGGATATGGGTAATACACAAGTTTTAACCCGGACTCCTTGTTCAGAATAAATTTTGAGAACCAAGTGTCAAAGCGGTTGCCGCATAGCATGACATCTAATCCCACCCCCCACACAGCAGTGTGAACATCTTTAGTGGGCGTTTCCAAATGCTGAAAGTTCAATTCTAAATCAGGCATGTTAGGTGCGCTAAACATTAAACCATTGTGTATCACTTTTGGCTGAATTCGAAGCATTTGCGGATAACCTCTAGCAGTTATCATTTCATTGTTTTCGTTAATAATCATAAATTTACGATCGCGTATATTGCCCATTCCAATACCTAGTAAATTGCAATCATATTCGTCTTCAGGGGTATTTACTAGTGGAGCACAGCTCTTTACTGGAAATACATTGATCTGCTTTAATGTGCCAACGCGACGCCATTTTTGGGGCATCAAGTCACGATGTAAATGGCGATATACCAAATAACCAGCACTTCCTACGACAACTAAACTTGCGCCAATACCAATTAACATTTTTTGAGAAACGTTAAAGCTGGAGCCAACTGTGGATAATTTATTTTTTTTACCTTGCTTTGTGTTTAATACATTATTTATTTACATGGTACTTTTGCATCCATCTTATGTGCGATCAACTTAGCGTCTTATAAGCAACTTAAACGACGCACTTCTTGCTTTCATTTAGCGAATGCTCAGATAAGCTTATAATGGTATTATTTTGCGTACCGTAGTAAAGAGATATGCTCTCAAGTCTTACGTATTTAAACATTTTATTATCTCTCTCGCAGTAAGCTTATAGCAGTTGTACCCTCAGGTATTTACAGTCAGGCAAAGCGTATTATCAACTAAAAAATGTTTGCCTCTTTCAATATATTATTCGATTACAATATAAATGTGTTATAAAAAGAAAAAAAATAAAGTGGAACACATAAATAAACAAGTAGTAAATTTAAAGAAAACTTTTTATAATTCAGGCGCAAGTTTAATAGGTAGTTATTATATATATATTTATTTATAATAATGTAGCCAGAGCAACGACGATCTTCAGGTTGTGTTATAATGATTGCTGTGTTGTTAAAAAGTAGTTAATTGCCAATAATTAACATAAAACATAAAAAATAAATAAAATAAAATAAATAAATAAGTGCAAAAATATATCCTAACAATAAAATAAAAAAGGAGTTACTCGGTTTTCCTTTCTTGTTTGTGAACTAATGGAACTTTAAACTATAATTTTACACATATAATTTTTTTTATTTCTATAAATATATAATTGGATGACTGATTCAATATATTAACGTTTGTCATGTTTTATATTTTTTGCTAAGTGTGAGAAATATATTCAAGGTACGAATAAACAAATTACAGTTTCTTGGTTAAACATATTTTATTTTAAAAACTAGAGAACAATTTCTAAGTTTCCAAGGTTTCCATAGCTGGTACTTTTTTGATTCATGTCATGAAACTTAAAAGTTCTGATTTTTTTTTTAAACCACTCATCGACAATAAAGTTCTGAAAATCGATAAAGTTCCGATATATATTCCAAATAAAATCTCTTGGAGCCTTAAGCATGAGCGATTCTTTAGAAAAAGACGATAATAATACTCCAGAAGAACTGGATGTGGGTAATGAACATTTTAATCCATTACGTGCCTTGTACGCCAAAGACTACAAAGTTACAGACAAAGCTCCAAAAGTACTTTACCAAAATCTAGCTGCTTTTGAAAGCGCGGTAGTTAAAGTTGGAGTGTGGAATCTGAACAAACGTCAAAAAAACAATGATATTGACAAAGGCAGCAGTAATAAATCACAAATCCCATCGTCGGCAAATATGGATGTTGTCACTACACGGCGTTTTGAACCACATCAAATGCCTATAGGAACTACAATAAAACCACAGCGGAATCTTTACTCTCATATGGCGAGCGCTGAAGGTCCATTGGCATTGCTTCATAAATATTTGCCAATTCCAGAGATACGTACAACTCGGATAAGTGTACACTTACGCAAAGAACATGGCATCGGTGGTAGGGTTGAAGGCGAACTTATCGCATTTGACAGACAGTGGAATCTATTTCTGAAGAATGCTGTCGAGATTTGGAAGCGTCGAAAATATAAATATGGTGAACAAAATATTATTGGAAAACCTGCACCAGAAGAATGTCAAGCACGACTGCATCGACTGGGTATTACACTTCCCGTTGTGCATTTAAAAAGTCTAAACCGCAAGAATGTGCAGTTGCGACGTGAAATTCCACAGCTTATGGTACGAGGCGAAAATATTATTTTAATAAGCACTATTATCGAATCATAACATTAAATAGATATTTATATCGACGTACTACTATTAAGTTATTAATTTGTGTACACCATAGGAACACATTCCTCTGCCGCTACATAAGAAGGCGAGTCGTCCTCCATTAAATGCTGTAAACTCTCATTTGGATATCTACAAAAAAAAAGTTTGATTAATTGATCATTTTTTGCTCTATAAGAGTTATACATCTTTGATGGACTCTCATCGCTTAGCATTGTAGCTGGAACAGTAGCAGAAGTGCACTCGGGACTCATTAGTTCGATGGGTGTAGGACGACGTTCTTGTAATTGACGTGTTATTTCAGCTGTACTTAGGGAGGTAGAAGCATCCTTTGAAGCTAATTGTTGCTGCTGTAGTGATGGTGATATTGTTGCCATGGCTGTCGGCTGTTTCTTGCTTAACAATTGCATGTTGTTACCGGCCAAAATTTTCCTCTTCCGACCTCGTGTAGCTCCACCTGCAACAGTTGGTTGAGTTATGTTCTCGACAACTTTTACATCCACCTTTTCTTTGTGCTTTCTTCTGAGCGGCGCAATAGGCTTTGTTGAATCAAAAGAAGGTTGTGGATGTGATCCTGATAAACTCGTAGGCTCCACGTCCGAGTTAGAGGTATCAGTGGCATCGCTATCACTTGAATCTTTTGCTGGCTTTTCGTATAATAAAAGCCGGTCAACTAGAAAAGATCTGTCACGAGAAACTTTAAGAAGTCGTCGTTGGTTTGTATGTAATAGGTCTTGGAAATATTCGTTCTCCTGTCAAAAAATTAGAAAAAAATATTTAAATATATTTATATAAAAATTAAAAAAAAATAATACTTACGTAGATTAGAAATTTTAGTTTACGCTTTAAATTAAGGTAGCGCTCTTTATAATCTATGTTTTGGTCTTCTGTCCCAGTAGATGCTGAGCTTGACGCTACTGGCACCGTATCAGAAGCTGATGTTAGAGGTTTTGTTAATTCTTCATCACTTTCCAAGTTATCCTGTTCTGTTCTATTAGTTTCTTGATTGGCTAAAGATCGGCAGTACCACCCTTCAAGCATATCGAATAAGTTGCAGTTCGACGCAAAGTTCAGAAAACTTGAAAGATCTTATTAAATGTATATAGACAATTCTCGTGAACCTGTTTTAATTTATTCAGCAGTAGTCTAAACTAAAAAAATTAACAGTACCATTTTGCCAGTGTAACCGTATTTGTTAAGAGGTTAAATCCTATATCGTATATGTTATACAGATTGATGTTCATAAGGCTTTAAAATGATTGTTGGTGTGTATATAAAATGTAAGAAATTGTGACTTATACTAATTGTTACTTATAACATTATGGTCACTTATTTTTTTGATCAGTTATAATCTGAATAGTAAGTGAAAATAATACTATCAAGTGAAAATACATTAAAATTTAAATATTTCAAGTACTATATATTTAAAACATGTAATATGCTTTTATCGATTTGTTACAATACTGTTCTGCTTATACTTTAAATTTAAATAATCGATAGCTCCGATGGTTGTATATTAACCGATTTAATTTGTATTTGTTATTCTGCTTGAATGCACGTGTTGCATTTTTTACTCAAAATGAGTAAAAGGGTGATGATCAATAAACGTCTAAGAGGCTTGTCACGCGAGGAGCTCGAACTCTTAAGCAAAACAGCCTTAATTGATAAAATCTTGCAGTTAGACGCGTACAATTTTCAGCTAAAAAATCTTCTGCAAAAGAAGCTAAGTGACGACGAAAAACACAGCAGTGAATACAAAATGGTAATTCACGGAGACAACGAGGCACGTTTAACAACATCTCAAGCTATAAAAGAAGACGAAAGACAATTTAATAAACGTGACAAACAACGTAAGTTTGATTGGGACAGGTAAGCATCAGGAGTTCTTTGTAATATAGTTTAAAAATAATTGTTATCAATTTCTATATTTTCAGCGCACACCGACGTCATGTTTTCATTAAGTTACTATACTTCGGATGGGAATATCAGGGTTTTGCATGCCAGGAAGATTCAAACCAAACCATTGGTAAGTGTTTTCAAGAATCTATAACTTAAATTTGCATTTGGTAAGTGTCTATCTACTTTTATTGCAGAAGCACATTTGTTTACCGCGTTAACTCGTACTTGCCTGATCGAATCACGAGCTAATTCAAATTATCATCGGTGTGGCCGTACTGACAAGGAGGTAAGCGCCTTTTCTCAAGTGATTTCCATGGACTTACGCAGCAAATATGCGCCAGATGTTCAAATGGACCCAAATTCATTGGAATCTGAAATTGATTATTGTTCTCTGCTAAACCGAGTACTCCCAAGAAACATTCAATGTGTTTCTTGGATGCCGCTGCTTAACCCACTGTATAGCGCTCGCTTTGATTGCATTTCGCGAACTTATCGCTACTATTTTCCAAAGGGAGATCTTGACATAGACGCTATGCGTTTGGCCTGTCAACAACTTGTAAATCATGGAGATTTCAGAAACTTTTGTAAAATGGATGTTCACAATGGCGTGACGAATTATGTTCGTAATCTACAGTCTGCAAAAATACAAGAATGTAATAATACAGAGTCTGAAGTAAATTCAGGTAGGTATAGTAAAGGGTTTACATTTTTTATTTAACTCTTTTAAAGTTCACAATTTCAACTGTTTGCGATAGGCTATGCAATGTACTATTTGGAGATACAAGCAAATGCTTTTCTTTGGCATCAGATACGGTACATCATGGCTGTTCTGTTACTTATTGGGCAGAAGCATGAATTACCTGAGATTATCAGCAAATTGCTTGATGTTGTAAGCAATCCCTGCAAACCACAGTATACACCTGCTATTGGCTTGCCATTAAATCTATTTCGTTGTGATTTTCGTCGTAACACAACGCGCGTATCAAATCAAGCTTCTTCAGATATCAATGATGACAGTGACCATGTTAATGTAAATGAAAACATGCAGGCCATTGAAAAGGAGCCAGATCTTACCAGTTGGATTTACAGCAAAGAGAATCTCGAAAAACTTATCAAAAATGTTCAGTGCGAGTGGACCCAGTATAGTGTAAAATGTACAATGATACGTAATGTATTAGTCGAACTGGAGGCATTACTTAAGTGCAATTTTGAGTCGCAGGAGATACGTGAACAGGTCATTCTTTTGCAAGATGTGGTCAAGCCACGTCAACATCAACCACTTTTGTTGCGAAAACGTTGTGGTAAACAAAATTCAAATTAATTGATTTATTTTTGTTTCTTGAGAACCAAATTTAATCTTATTTGTATATCGCATTTTATTTTAGAGAGCCTTGAGAATCGCATTAATCATTACGTGAAGAAGCAAAGACTTATAGTGGAGGAAAACACAGGGGCCGTTGTATAATATGATATAACGAATTGTTCTTATTAACGCTATAAAACAATTTCCGTAAATAGGACAGACAGAACTCATTTTACTATGTTCCTGTTAAAGATATTTGTTTCATGATGTTTGGCCTATGACCACAATCGACCAAGAAAGGAAAGAGCAACGAGCAACAAAAAAGCTGATAAAAATAAAATAATGTAAAGTTTAATTATTAAAAAGTACTATTTATGTATATGTTGTATTCAATCTTAGTTTTAAATATGTAAATACTTTAAAATTAATAATAGCATTTAGTCGAAATGATCCTAGTCAAATGTGGATTATTTAAACGAAAACTAACATATAGACATAACTATACATTTAAGTAATAAATATATATATATATTTGTATATCTTTATCTATATTTATAGTGTTATATATGGTTTTCTAGGTACATATGTATTTCAGATACATAGCTATTGATTTTATAATAACTTCATTTAGATCTTAATATCAGAAATTTCATTGAACCAATGAGTAGGTAGAGGTTTACGTTCTTAACATAAGGGTGTGCAATCAGATATAGTCGATACATTTGTAAACATCAAATTTTTTTTAATTATATTTGACCTGTTGAATTATGTGCCCATTGATTTTGCCTTTTGTAGTCTAAAATATAAGAAAGGTAATCAAAATTTTTATTGATCTTAAATTGCTTGAACGTATTTCTTTTAAGATACTTACTTTCGTCTCAAAGTTTTGAGTACAATTGTGCCTTCGCGCACATTCTTGAAGAGTCCAATTGTCTCTGCATGGCTCATATCCTGCACAGAAAGGCCATTAATTTCCACAATCTCATCGCCTGTAGGAAATACTAAGATTTTATTTAATTTTTACTTTTGTATAGTGAAAACATACCCGCTTGTAGAGTACCATCATCTGCAGCTTGGCCAGAAGGGAATACTGTCTTCACAAAGATACCCATATTACCCTTTGGTGAATCCCGACCTCCAACAATACTAAAACCCAATGATTTCATTCCAGGTCCTTTAAAAAATGTACAGGTTCTGGGCGCGCAGCGTCCATTTCCTATGGTTAACATAAACAATAATTTGGGTGTCATTACTTTTATTAAACATTAAAATTAAATTGGTTATTGTGTTAGGCTCACCCTCACTCATGGAGGCTCGAATGACTTCGGCCATTTCTTCGTCACGTATTGTTAGCTTGGCTACTGGTAGCGATGGCCGATGATGCGTTAAGGAGCTAGCGGGAGGCGCCAATGAAGATGTTACAGCTGATGAGGATGATGCATTAGGGCAGGAATTAAGATATGAATTAGGCGAAAATAATGAAACACTTTTTTGCGTGTGTTTTATATATAATGATTGGTGTTCTTGGTTTTGTTGTTGTTGTTGTGCCTGTTGGTGGTGTAGCCGCTGAATATTAGAGAGATCAGTTTTAGTTTCAGTGTCATCTTTTGTTGTTGTTAATGAATTAGTGTTCCCATTGGATAAACTTGTAGCTTCTGTAGCTGTTGGTGGCGGCGTTTGCATAAACAAACTAAGCCGTGAAGAACTAAGACGTGAATGCGCAAATCTTAAGGACCGGTAGTGGGAATTGGTTAAGTTAATAGAATTTCGGGCATAATGTGTACGCTGGTTATACTGTTGGCCAGACGACAGAACTGGACCAGTGGCTCTGTCAGACGACAATGCAGAGCCTTCGGAGCAGCGCTTTTGTGCCAGCATCTGCCATTTCTCATCATCTGCAAGCGAGGAGGCTGCGCAGACGCTGGCTGATCGATTTGCGTATACAGGCGTATAGGAATCATTATTACTATTATTGGAATTAGAGTTGGTGTCATTTCTGAATTGGTTGGTAAAAAACGATGTAGGTGTTAGTGCAGAACTACGCTGACCTGAAGAGCTGCGCGCTCTGCGCCGTAACAGTTCATGTTCTGCAGCACACAAGTTTAGTGATTGGCGCGGTGTAGAGCTGCGGCGATGCTGCATCAAGGGCATGGGAGTCGGTAATGTACTAACACTAGTAAATGAGCGTGCATCACATTGATCTTCGCCCTCATCAGGCGTAATAATATCTACTTCACCATCGCGCTGTTCATCCCGCTCCTCTTGTTCCACTTCGGCTTGCATTTGTAGGCTCTGTAAACTGTTCTGACTGTCTGTGCGTTGAGCATAGTTCAGCCGTTGACGTTGAGTGGTTATTCCATCAATGCGAATTTTTGTATAGAAATCAGTTACAGTGGAAATCTCATCATGTGCTATAACAAGATCAATACAGTTTTCCACAAAACTACTCAGCAAACGTTGTACCTCCGCGAACGATTGAATACCACGTAAGTGTTTTCCATTGACGTTTACAATCTCATCACCCAAACGAAGACGACCATCTCTAACATATAAAAAAAGAAAAGACCGTGAGATGTTTTATTATGTAATCATATTTGTAATGAAAGGTTACTTACTTTTGTGCCATACCATATGGCTCCAGCTCGACAATAAGATATCGATATTGCTGTTCATTGTTGTTAGTGAGTACCATTTTGGGAGATAATACCAATCCGATATAGTCCTCTTGGCATTTCCGTTCCAATTTGATTTGTCTAAACCGCCGCCGGATTGTTTCCGTTTCGTAGTCATAATTATATCCACCGAGAGAAACGGGTGCACTACAAATGCTATTACGGACAGAAGACGAACCCAAACCAGGGCCCATGCTCATGCCGACGCCCTCTGAGGAACTAAGTGATATAAGAGAGTTACGTTTAAGTGTGCCCGACGCAATAGATTCTGTATCTCCTCCAGAGATGCTAAGATTATTGCATAGACGGACTCCGGCTGTACCACCGCCTCCGTCGCTATCGTAGCCCGACTCATTTGAACTTAGACAACTACTTAATCTTTGGTAAAGTGGTTCCCAGTCCTTGGACGAGATACTGTCATTGCGCGAAACATAAGAAACTTGCTGCTCCGGTGAACGCCGCTGCGCTATCGGTGATTGTGTGTGTGATACTTCTTCTGCTGCTACTCGTTGCAGCTGCTCGCGTTGTTGTTGCTGATGGTGTTGCTTGAGTAACACAGAGCCACCGTTTTCCTCAGGTAACACTGATAAACGCGAACGTAAAAAAGCGTAAGGAAAAGTGCCGCGGCGGGCAGCATCTTGCTGACCGGCATTGCTGTTGGACAATAAATCTTTATCTACTCCTGAAACACTATTGGTTGAAGATGCTACATTGTTGCTTGGTACTTCTGAATGGCTGTTGCTGCTGATGTTCCTGATGGCTAAACAACTGCTCACCTTCGCTATATCATCGCAACTGCTGGATTTTAAGCTCGAAATCCGTGGCAGGTGCTGGTGCTGTTGCAATTGCTGACGTTGCTGTTGGGTCTGCAAATTCAACCCTTCCGTGGGATCGTCGCATTTAACGTACGAGCAACTAGATAACTGACTTGTGGAGCTACTACGGTACAGTGTTTGGCTTGTTGGCGTTGCCTGTTGCGAAGCTTCCGATGCTTTAAGTAGATTGTGTGACCGATGGTTTAGCATACCCGTAGAACCAATCCGATGAAAGAAATTCTTAAGAGCTTTTTGTGGGCGTGCCACTGGTTGATAATGATGGTTAGGTGTTGATGATTCACTTTGACTACTTCTCCGTGCTAAATTTCGTGGCAATTGATCCTCTGTATCGTGATCCTGTTGTTGTGGCAGATGCGTCAACTGCTGCTGCTGCTTTTGATGTTGTTGCAGATGTTTGATCGTTTCAATGGGTCCCGATTTGCATTTCTTAAGTGTACTGCTTTGATATGCCCCATTAGGCGTTGTTGATGTCTTCGCATTGTTAACCTTATGGTGGGTTGGTGAGTGAAACAGACTGCGCAAATCGGTGTGAGATTTGTGTGTGTTGTTGGCGGGAGACTCGCTACGTTTCAATAAGTCCAGTTTGCGACTCATACGCTTACCCCATGTAAACACTAATAAAAGGAACACAAAGTTTATATTACTTAAACTTGATATTTAATTTTAATTTAACATTTTTAGAGCATATCAAAAAATATCACATACACATTTATCGTTTAATGATTCATATTTATTTGTCTGCATATTGTATCCTCCATGCATCTTGTGTGTTTTTCTAATGACGCTGAGGCAACCTCTACTTTATGGCTTTCCTGCTACGTGGATGTCCTGATCATCAAATTACAATACAACTGTTCTCAACAAAAAACGCCTAATAAGATTGTTTGTCTGTTTTCTAATCTCTATTTGAATCAACACTAAAGTAAATGAAATTCAAATTATAACTGAAAAGCCCAACAAATTACTAAATTGAAAACAATTATCTTATTTTCTGTTAAAATATTATGATATGCAGATTTAAGTCACACAGCAATATCTGCAAGATATGATGCAAAAGCGGGCGTACCTCAAGGAAGTGTTTTGGCGCCACAATTGCTCTACTCCTTACTCACCTCTGATATGCCTCAGCCCAGCATTGATCTGGGTATTCAACCAAGCGATATGATGCTGGCTACGTTCGCTGATGACGTGTGTGTCACGTACAGCGCGAAATGCGAATATTAGGCTGCAGATGGGCTACAGGAGTATGCAGCATCATTTGAAGATTGGGCAAGAAGCTCAAATATTGCCATTAATAAAGGCAAATGTACGAACGTTTGTTTCACACTGAAAAGAAACACACCGCCAGCAATAATGCTAGATGAAACTCCTGTCGAGCAAGCAAATCATGCAAGGTATTTAGGGATTATTCTGGACAGGAGGCTCTGTTTTGCAGCCCATATCAGGGTGCTAAAAACAAGGATCAGGCCGCTGTGGGAAAATATTATTGGCTACTGTGTCCGAAGAGCAAATTATCTGTCAGCAACAAACTAACCATTTATAGGCAAATAATTGCACCAATTTGGATTTATGGCTGTCGAATTTGGGGGCTTGCTTGCGATAGCTAAATCAAACATATTCAAATAGCGCAAAATAAAGTGCTCAGGCTTATCACTGGATGTGAGTGGTATATCAGAAACAAAACATTACACAGTGATCTGAAAGTTGCCACAGTATTCCAGCAAATTAATTTTCACTCAAGTCGCTACAATAGTCGCATTAATAACCACAGCAATAGGTTAACCAAAAGGCTGACTAGAGAACTCGCCCCAGGACGACGCCTAAAAAGACGTCGACCTCATTAACCTCATTAGGCGAATGCCCAAGAGGGAGGCAAATTTAATATTTTATTATATTAATGTTAAGCTACACCTTAGTGGTTAGCCGGTGCGCCCAATTGGGCTTAATTTATTGATAAAAAGGACACGAAAGAGGTCTTAGGACCTCGGCTTCCTAAATAATAATAAATAAAAAAAAAAAAAAAAAAATTTAAGTTTTATCAAAAAAAAAAACAAATTATTAAAAAAGATGTGGTTCAATAACATAAATATATATATATGTATATATATATATAGCTTGTATGAATAAGCTGATATCTTAAACTGGGAAACTTAGATTTAGTTCGTTTTCCAGGTCACATTATGCCATCTCGCTCGAGTTGTTCAGATATTTATGAAAGTACGTTGGTTATAAAAAAGAAATAAATTAAATTAAGTATTGTTTCCCAAAGAGTCTAAGGATAGTATAATATAAGTAATATAAAATGTTAGAATTTCATTTTTTTTTAAATAAGCAATGTGAGCTTATAATTAAAAGCTCTATGTAAGTTTGTGCTTGTAAGCGGTATGATATCGATAGATTTGTATATGAGCTTAAACACTGAATGCAGTATTTTTTATTCAGTGTTTTTTTTCTTTCTTTCTACAGTCACACACACACATAAACAACTATTGGCAATTGATTTTTCACGAGCAAAAATGTCTTTGGCCACAAAAAAAATAAGTGAAGCAGAAGAGTTGGTGCGTGCAGCAGAAAAAAGCTTGAAAGTGTCTCTATTGAAGTGGGTCCCTGATTATGACAGTGCCGCAGATGAGTACTCAAAGGCTGCCACTGCATTTCGAATAGCCAAATCGTTCGATAGAAGTAAGGATTGCTTATTAAAGGCAGTTGAGTGCTACAAAAACAACAAATCTTGGTTCCATGCCGCAAAATCGTATGAGCAAATAATATTACTGTCAAAGGATGCTGATAAATTATTGGAGGTCGAAGAATATGCGAATAAGGCTTGCAGCTTGTATCAGCAACATGGTTCACCAGAGGCTGCCGCTTCTGCCTTGGACAAAGCAGCTAAGCTAACGGAACAAAAGCATCCGGAAATAGCTCTACGATTCTATCAGCACGCAGTGGAGGTCATACTCGTTGAAGATTCAACGAGACAAGCAGCCGAATATTCTTCAAAAGTGTCAAGAATATTGGTAAAGCTCAAGCGTTACGAGGATGCAACAAAGGCTCTTAAAAAAGAAATTGGATTGTATCAGCAAAGCGAATCTTATGGTCAAATCGGACGATTGGTTGTTGCCCTGATTCTTGTGCAGTTAGCATTGGGCGATTCGGTTGAAGCGGAAAAGTCTTTCAGAGAATGGGGCAATTGTTGTGAAGCTGAAGAGGTGTCGACATTGCAAACATTGTTGCAAGCTTTTGATGAAGAGGATGCTGAATTGGCTGCCAAAATGCTAGCAAACCCATTCATCCGACACATGGATGTAGAATATGCAATTTTAGCTAAAAACATTCCATTACCACAAGGCCTACAAGTTGAAAAGAAAACTGATGGCACAACTGAAAACATTACTATGCGTGATACCCAAGTCGAGGAAGACGAGGGCGAGGGTTTATGTTAAGTTTTCTCCTTAGATTGTTATTGTATGTGCTAATCAACAAATTAATCAATTAAATCAAGCTTGAATTCATTGTTATTATACTTATATGGATACTTATATTTAATAAAATACTGTTTAATGTCTCCTTTCTCTAAATCCCTTTTATATATTTCTGTGTTAATCGACCGTGAATAATATAATACAATAATTTTAACGTAACCTTCGGATTGTATGATATCCATCTCATTAGCCCTTTTAAAAAAAGAACAAGCAAAAAATATACACAGTTCTACACGCACTTTAAGCCATTTCGCGCGACTTTTAGCCCCACGCGCTCCATTTTAAAATAAACTCGTATAGCGTACAAAAATAACGAACCTAGATTTCAAATTTGGTTGCTGTAGCTCTTATAGTCTATAAGAAACAGGTGCCCATACGGACGGACAGACAGCAGACGGAAAAGGTTAGTTCGACTCGTCTTGTCGTCCTGATCAAGAATATATATAATTTATTTGTACCTATTACATACTTTTCGCTTTTGCACACTTCCATTAGTTCCCTTTTTCCTTTCTTCAAAATTCAAAGGGGTTAAACGCTAAACAGACTAAATGAAAGTGTAAGATTCAGGTAAACATATCCAGTGCATAAGCATTTTAAAAATAGGCCGTCTAAGACTTAATCTAATAAAATCAAAAATTATTTTAACTAGCTGATTAAACATCACTTGCTAACACTTAAAAGGGCATCCAAGATGCAGCCTTAGTTGTATTTGCAGGTTAACATCCAGTTCCAGGTAAAGTTCGAGTTCTGGCTCGTTAATAAAGAAATTTATGCGCTTGTTCCATTTTATCACAGCTATAGAAATAGCTATGGCTTGACAGGATGAGTGGGTGTGGTGTGTGTGGTGTCTTTGGTGTGTTTGTGAGGGGGAGAGAGCAATAGAAGCAATTAGTAAAATACATTCCTAAAGGAATCAGATGGTGAATATTTTCTTCCCTCACATTGCCATGAGTCCATAAGATATTAATAATTTACTCAATAAAGTTTTATAAACTATTTTTATCTATGACAGTAAGTGTGCACATATTGAACATTGAACTGCAGCTAAGACTTCGATATTGAGTTTGACTTCATCTGTATATGCATATGCGTCTGCATCTGCGGTCTTGACTCGTGCCAAAGATGGTTAATAGTAACATCCACAGCCACAGCCACAGCCACAGTTCTGCCGCTGGCGAATGCTAGTAAACGTGTGGGTGCAGCAAAGCGGTGATGGTGAATTGCTAGCAGCCTCAAATCAGGTTGACAGTTGAATCAGCTTTACAGTACTCTACAGCACTCTCTGTATCCAGACCTGACCGAGATTCTCCCAGCACTCTTTTTTTGTTTGCTCCACCCATTTGCCTTTGATTAAAGTTTTTAGCACGCCAAACCGTTTACAATCAGATGAGGTTTGGGGGTGGACTGAGGTTTCTGCTATGCTTGTGTGCTGCGCCGAGTGTTGCCTAACACTAATAGTAAATAGCGCAAGCATCAATTATATGACAGCCGCCGCCACACTGCAGACACTCAGTGAAAATCAACTTAACAATGACCGCCGGCACATGCCACAAATTCTACACCCACTTAACTTTCAAAGCGATGTGTCCGCCAGGCCTGATCATAGTCTAAGTCTGACCATAGGCTCAACTTTCTTGCTATTTTCTAGCTGATATTGAGGCAATGTCAAACAAAAAAGGTCGACAGACTCCATGTGTGTCATTAAGGGAATAAGCGAATTTTTCTTACTACTTTGTATGGCTTTCACTTAACAATTCAATTGTAAAATATCATTTTGAAGTGGATAAAGCACTATCGTCATACATGTGTGAAAGGATAAGGATGACATAAGATATAAGTCAAGCATTTAAATCATTTGAAATTGATGTGTTGATATTTTAGTAAATATATCAATAGAAAGGCACCTAATAAGTCTTTATCCGTCAACTTAACATCTTGCAAAAGTAAATTAATTGTAATTCCAAGAACAATAAGAAATTTTAAACTATAAATTCTATTTATTTTTGTTATTTAAAATAAGTTACCGCCACTTATTGTCTTTCTATATTTTAGTGGAATATGTGGGGAATCAGCAATATGTAAAAAAGACAAAGAATGCATTTGATATAAGAAGCTGACAGTGCAATTCGAACCATAGTCCCCGTATTCCACTAGGAGTTTCCCTAGCCACTGAACTATTCTGCTTGGGGTGCTGCGATGGCTTAGCGTCTTACATTTACAAATCCATTTGTAAAATGTTTTAATTCTGTTGTACATTTCAATATTATTTTAATTTTAATTGTTTGTTTCGGTTTCTTAATATAAAACATAATAAGAAAGGGGTAGTCCTGAAGACGATCCGGCAAACCTTTCATATCAAAACTCAATGCGTTTTAAAAAGTTTCTATATATAAATTATATATTAAATTATTTCTTTAAGAGAAACCTTTTTCTATACAAACTAAAGTTTTTATGCCTATATTGTTAGGATTATTAAAATAATAATAATTTAATAAATATGTTAAAGTAGTAATTTATAATAATTAATTTGTGTTCAAGATTAAGTTCTAAGCTATTTTTTCCATTCTCTTTATTGCTGCATTCAAATTATATGATAAATTGTATTAGCCTTGAAAAATAAGAAGTTAAGCCTATGGCTCGAGGATTCTTTTTGCTTTCACAACTGTTAACATTTTCATTCCGCTCTAATCTATCTATGACAAGTTGTGTAGAAGTTTTTAAGACTTTTTTTTTATATCAGTTGTTAAATGTCTTTTCCATGTTTAGATCGTAAATTATAGACTGTAGAAATACTATATCTTTGTGTTTTGTGTTTCAGATATGAGGTGTTTATTTTAACTGTAAGTTCATTGTACGTCAACAACATTATAATGCCAATCTTAATTCTTTTCAATTACATTTGAAGTCAGAAGCAACAACAACAGCAACAGATGTGTCTCAAATCGTTTAGTCCGAACGTATACCAATAGCTGTAAATTAGTTTCCTTAGTTAATGGCGAAAGTAAGGGAGCGCTAATCACATTGGAAACTCTGAATTTCTTAGAGAAAAACCAAAATGAAACAACAACAACAAGAAGTACAAGAGACGAATGATAAATCAATAACCGCCATCCTCCAAGCTCTTCTCCTTCAGCTGCAGGTAATCGGCTATTGGCATTTGGCATTTGGCATTCGGCACAACATAAATACTATAATTTCCCCTTGGCGCTGAGCTTGATCATCATAATTAGGCTTCGCACGCATTCGCTTTTATACAGGATTATCGTTTATTATGCATTTCCCTCCCTTCGAATTGATTTGTTTTGTTGGTCGATTATTGATCAATTTTTACTCCGTTGTTCCAAGTAGATTCAAGTAGATCTTCCATCTTCTCCGTTATAATCTGATCTGGATTGAAGAAGTTCTGCATTTCTAGCTTGTACGTGAGGTATTATTTGATGCCGTGCACATCTTGTTTGCCTTTTGCCATTTTTCTTCCAATTTCTTTGATTTCATTGCATTTCCGAGGCCATATCAACTTTGCCATTGTTTTCGTAACCATTATTAGGGAATGGTAAATTTTTCGATCGCACCTCTTTATCTGTATTCAATGTGTCCATATTTTAAATTGAAAAACTTAAATTTTACAACCCGAATTTTAGGTGGGTATTTCATAAATGAGATTTTCATTTAATGTATTCATTTCGAAAGGGTATTCATTCGTTGGCATAACAAAAATCTCAGTTCACAATTTTTATTTCTCAGGTATTATTTGATTGTTTTCGCTGAAATAATAATGGTTAACGCCACAGATCTTCATACTATGTTCTCGTATGTATTACAGTTGCATATGTGTCGGCCTGATTGATTGAAATTATTTTTTTTAAGAAAGTGGAACATCTGTTGTTAACCGCATATTATGCAAATCTAGTACTTACGATTCCCATTCCCATGAAATAAATATGGAATACGATCATCAATTTTATAGCAATTTGTTGATAAAACAATCACAAGCAAAAATTGTTCATTGAAAAATTTGCCATGGCATTCATATAGTAAAATCATTATAGATCTGAGATTTACTTCTGTTCTTACTAAGAATACGCTATAATTTTGACTTTGATTGAAACACGGCATACCTTAACCCAAAATATAGAATCTATAATACAATTTTAGAAAAGTTATGAAATAGAATGCATATAGTGTACATCTTCATATTGTATGCAAACACCAAATCATATTTAATTTAATAATTGAAAACCTCAACACCTCACCTTGATCTGAACTCTTATCAATTTGGTATTTTGGGATTCTGTTATCAAATATACTCGATATCAATTTATAGTCGAAATTCGATAAGCGGCTAGAGGCAAACCAAGGATGGACTTAGATATTGATCTAAAATTCGTTGAATTGCAAGAATAAATGGAATTGTAAGTTTTTTTTAAGGGATTTCTTACGTATTATAGAAGTATTCGAGTTATATGGAATAATATGAATTGTTAAAATTTGAGTGGGTAATGCAAAAAATGAATATAAGTACAACTACATATTGCTTCTAAGTCTGTAGGCTGGTTTTGAATATTACCAACTCACAACCAAGTAATAAGCCCATCAGTCATAACATTACAAAGTAAAATAACAAAATTGTTAGTTGGTTGGTTGCAGCAGCAGTACAATGTCTGTATGGTTGGATGGATCAAATAATACCAAGCTTTGTCACACTTGGTCGCTTATGGGCTTCAGGTCTGTAACCGAAACCGCACACGTCCATGTGCCCAGACCATCTGTAAAAGATACAAAGCCACATGTATATATGGGCATAGTGCCATTTCCAATACTATGCGCATTCGCAGTTTCTGCTCCGGATCGCATTACAAAAAAATCAACGCAACAATGTAAAATCGGGTCAATACGGTATTTCAGGGTGTGCATATGCGTAAGACCTATACATTTGCACACACACACATAGACACACACATTTGTGGGCATATTGATGACAATTGCCAGCGGTTGGCTTGTTGATGCGTTGACATATGCGGAAATGTTTTGGGAGCAACGGAAAATATAAGGGGCAGGCATTAATTTGACAATACAATTATGTAAGGGCAATCAATTAAAAACAGCACTCAGACTTCTTTCAAAACAAACAGAAAATAAAATGAAATTATAGGCAATCTCTTATGATTGAGACAGCTCTCCTCCATTTAGCTATCAATTTTGTAGCCCGTAAATAACACGCCTCAAGCGCCATGCGCTATAAATACTGAGAAGATGTAGATACTTTTGATAACACTTAAGGCGGAACATCATTTAAAAATCGATTTCAGGGCATTTACCTATTTGCAAGAGGCTTTGCATTCTATTTCTGTGTGTTTGCTTTAATCTTTGGGCATTATATTACTTACCATTACGTGTGGTGGTGGCCAAGGAGCCAGTGCTACTTGTGCTAATGTTGCTGCTTGTTTCACTTCGCTCCAACTCAGCAGCTGTTGGTACGGCAGCTAGCTTCTGTTCATCCTCCAGGACAACGACCGGAACGGCGGTTACCAGTTTATAATCAGGCATATGAGCTTAAAAAATCAAAATCAGATAGTTACAATAGCTACAGCTGATAAATATATACACTATATATTTCCCAATAGTAAAGTATCAAGTATCAAGTTTTAAATTTATATTCGAATGGTATATATATATACTATATATATATACAGCTGTTATGCGACTTATCACTCAACGAAAAGTTGAAAAAAAAATACATTTTAAATTGCAATGGAAAATGCAATTATCAATGTTATAAATAGGAGCACTTAAGGCACTTGATGGCAGTTCTCGAAAGGTTTGTTGGCAAAATGTTTTACCAGCTGCATTGGATACTATGTGTGATTATTCTTGAAATATTTTTGGCTAATACCGAGGCTAACTTTAAGGCTTACTCGTATACGCCCAGAACTGTGTTGCAGCATTTAAATGAAAATAGTTGCCAGTTTGATGCATGGACAGAGCAGTTGAGTAGGGAACTCAGCCAGGCAGAACAGCAGAGACTAGCTTGGAATGTACGGTTTCTTGAGATGCCCAATAACATTTTGGAATTAACCCAGATTCAGGAACAGCTCAATCCTTTAAGCAATATTAATAATCCCTTTAAAGTCTGGCTTTGGATTAGTTTTTACTGGCAGCTGCAACGGTTGCAAATCTTCCTCAATGATAACAATAAGGGAAACAAGTTGTTGATAAATTTTGCATTGACCTTACGTGAACTGCAAACGCGACAGCATTCGAGCAAAGCTCGGACCCAGCTACAAAATATCCTGCAAAGTCTACCCCGTTCACTTAGAACATTAACAAAAAGTCGTTGGCTATGCTTGAAGCATAGCAGGGATCAGTTTTACGCTCTGCCAGGCGGAGCTCTGCACTTGGGAGCCAATACCAATTGCAGCATGTGGCAAATCAAGGTACTTGAGTCCGCGAAACACTGGTTACGTTTGGACAACGCTTGCGAGCAGCATGAATCCTGGTTTATTCATCTGCAACGTGCAACGGGTCTAGACACCAATGTGTTACTTAAAGAACCCAGTGATAATGCCACCATTTACTGTGCTCAAAATGGTGTTGCTTACCTAACGGAAGGTGGAGTAGGTTATTCAGACAAATATTGCCAATGGAAGTTTCATGACTGTACACAATTGGCCAATATACTGGCCAGACGCGATTTATTCAGCAGAGGAGCATAATGTAGGATTATGTATTCTATATGTTTCTTTTACTACAATAAGATTTTTTCCTTTTAAATTATAATATTCTTGAGAATCCTTCTACTACAGCCTGGCTTTAATAAATATTTACTGAAATGAAATATTTTCGGAATGGAAAGACAAACTTTTATGATGATGTTTGCATATATTATATTTCCTAAACTTGAATCCCAACTAATATATAATGATATGATAAAAAATGAAAAGTATATATTGCATAAACTAGGCAAAGCCAGATTTCTTAAAGTATTTTCCTTTATATATCAAATTTTGAATACTATTGATTATTGTAACAATCTAATTTTGGGTTGGAATAACTTTGGATTTGTCTATCGATTACTGTACTATATACTTAACCATATTAGTTAATATATATCTTACCATTTGGAGCTAAAGTTACGCTATTGCCATTTGCCTTGCAGCCTCCAGTTTGGCCATTGGAAGCTGATGTGCTGACATTAGGGTGAAGACGCTGTGCAACATATTGCTGGTGGTAGAGCCTTAGAGGATGTGGCTGCTGTTCGCTGCTTATGTTGCTGCTGTTGCTGTTGTGGCTGTTGTGGCTGTTGTTGCCGTAACTTAGTAAATATGTTGCTGTGTTGACATTGTTGCCCACTTTATTGGGCACATAAATAATTGGTTGTTGTTGTTGCTGTTGCTGTTGCCTGTTTAAGCTATTGGCTTCCTGCAGTGAGAGCATGGATAACGCTGAAGCCTTTTGCTGCTGCCCGCCTAGTAGGCCAGTGGGAGTGGCCGTGCGTAGTGGCTGCTGTACATTATTAGCAGTTGTTGCTGCTGTGGCCGATGTTGCTGCTGCAGCTGCTGTCCCTGTACCTGCAGTGGCGCTGCCATTGCTTGTTAGTGTAGTGCAGCTAAGTATCATAACGTCCGAGTTTTCGTGTAGATCAGGCAAGGATGAGGATATTGTTGTGCTGTTGGCAATACGTTTGCTCAATTTGTTGCTGCATGTTGCCAAGGCGAGCGATTTGTACCTTAAGCCGTTGCTGTTGCTGTTGCTGTTGCTGTTACTGTTACTGTTACTGTTACTGTTACTGTTACCTGTTTCGTTAATGTTACTGTTATGGCTACTATTACTGTTACGGTTACTGTTACTGCTATTGTGCTTGCTTATATTGCTCTGACAAAGGTTTTTGGCCTTAAGCAACAGCTGTTGGTGGTGGTCTTCCTGACCAGCTGCTTGTGTGCTGTATGTGTCCGTAGATTTTCGAGATTTAAAAAGACGCATGCTACGGATTGTTATAGCTATTTCCTATCGTTTCCTGAAATAATAACAATAAACAATATGCTGCATTAGTTTTACATTTATAAACTTCGTAAGAAGAATTTTTTAACTCTTAACAAAATTTACTTAAACTAATTAACTGAAATAACTTGGTTCATTGTTTAGTTTCGTTTAAAGGTATAATAATTAACATATTTTGAAACACCATTCGAAATGAGTTAATGTTGTTAGAGGAAAAGTTGAAGTTAACATAATAAAGGAAATGGTATTCCATGCTAAACTTTTCCAGTCAGAACTGCAAATGCTAATTGTTAATGGTGATATACATGGAACATGTGATAAAATATAATTATTTCTTATTTTCTAATTTATTATTTATTATTTATTTGGTTTATGCTCATATGTACTTTTAATTATTACAAGCAAAAATAAATTATATAGAAGCAATGAGGTGGAATAACTAAGCTTGCTCTCTACAATATGTAAAAGGAAACCAGCTAAGAAGTATCCATGGCATTTTATAGTATATATAATTGTGTTAAAGTATCGTGTTAATCGTTGCCTAAACTAACCGATTAGGTAACTTAAGTATTTATATTATTGTTTGCATGCAACAAATACAGCTGTTCATAGTTCACTTCAGTATTAACACTCATGATTCAAGGAAAGGTATTTGCCTGAAGGTCAAGCAACAGCTGTTTTTTAATTGCGACATGTGGGTGGACGGGCATTGAACCAGGCAAAAGGCAAGAGCCAATAGCCAATAGCCAATAGCACACAAATCAAACAAAAAGTTAACGATGTACAGTGGGTTTAAGCCCAAAACCAAATAAGTAACAAAATATTGGTATTGTTGTATTACCTATTACAAAATAAAACTGTGGATTAATATATACGATAATACCTGCACAATATTGAATTAGAAAGCTTATAGCTAAGATATCAAATACGGATTTGACTAGGGCATAAGATTATTATAGAGTGAATACATTCATTACAACTTTACATTTATTCGTTTATTTATATATATTAGGTTGATTTTCAAATTTTAGAAAGTGTAATTTTTTGTAACAAAAAGAAACAATATGCTCCATTGTGCATTGGTTGTGCTCAGTTTTGAATTCTGATGTCGTGTTCGATGTCGATCATTAGCCTCAAAGATGGTCAATTTACACAACTGCCTTTTACTTTTCAAATTAGCCAACTACTCGCATTGAGTAGTCACTGCTAATTTGAGTCTTAATACTCTAATCAAACAGGCATTGGCCAGGCCATCTTCTTCTGAACGAGTCAACGAGTGAACCAGCGAACGAGCGAACGAGCGAACGAATGAACGAATCAACAAGTTAATGTGGCCTCCATTCGATTAATTTATGTGACATTTGCGTCTGCATCTATGGACACCTTTAGTTAGATACAGTTTGATTGCACCATGGTGAGAATTAAATAAATTTTTCTTTAAATAAAAAACGAGGCTCTTTTCACTCACAGCAATTGGTAATAGAGTCAAGTCTCGACTATTCTTACTCATTTTTATGAAAGTTTTTAGCAGGGAACTAGCCAAATAAAAATCTTATGTAATTCATAAAATTATCGTAAAATTTTTTAGTTAAACTACCGTTACATTATGTAGACCATTTTGTCAGCCTAATGATATTTTCTAGCAATTACGAATTATCAAGAGTTGACTGTAGTATTGAATTACTACTAAATATTTGACTATTTGCAATCACAAATATTTAGCCCGTTGTTGACTATATATGGATATATATAAAGTTGAGTAAATGATTGATAAGCAACTTTAAGCCCCAATCTGTAAATATGAATTGACAATTATTCAACAAAAGTTTGGTAAATGAGTAATCAAAAGTGGCATCCCCGTTGTGATTTTTACCATTTCATCTTGAATGGAAGTAATACCTGTCTGACCCATAAAAAAAGTATTGCCTGAAGGTGAGCTGCATCGAAAAAAGAGCCATAAATATATATGTTTATTTCAAATTTATTAATTAATATAAAATTAATTAATAAATAATAAATAAATATATGCTTTAAATATTTGCACATTGTCATTGCACAGTGCTTTGTTTTGGTTCCAGTTTAGATTTGGTGACTATTTATTTGTAGAATTGTAAATTATATAAAATAAATTATAACTTATATAAAATTAAAAATCAACATTTAATTGAAAATTTGTAAATTTGAACTCATTTGACTAGCTACATTCATAATTTAACTCTTAAATAATATATTTAACCATTTAATTTTCAAAATGAAATTTTAATGTACTGCCTTAAAGGTGGCATTAAATTAATAAATAACTTTAACTATGTTGTATATTATATTATATTATTTACATTATTTTTAATTTTATATAAGTTATAATTTATTTTATATAATTTACAATTCTACAAATAAATAGTCACCAAATCTAAACTGGAACCAAAACAAAGCACTGTGCAATGACAATGTGCAAATATTTAAAGCATATATTTATTTATTATTTATTAATTAATTTTATATTAATTAATAAATTTGAAATAAACATATATATTTATGGCTCTTTTTTCGATGCAGCTCACCTTCAGGCAATACTTTTTTTATGGGTCAGACAGGTATTACTTCCATTCAAGATGAAATGGTAAAAATCACAACGGGGATGCCACTTTTGATTACTCATTTACCAAACTTTTGTTGAATAATTGTCAATTCATATTTACAGATTGGGGCTTAAAGTTGCTTATCAATCATTTACTCAACTTTATATATATCCATATATAGTCAACAACGGGCTAAATATTTGTGATTGCAAATAATCAAATATTTAGTAGTAATTCAATACTACAGTCAACTCTTGATAATTCGTAATTGCTAGAAAATATCATTAGGCTGACAAAATGGTCTACATAATGTAACGGTAGTTTAACTAAAAAATTTTACGATAATTTTATGAATTACATAAGATTTTTATTTGGCTAGTTCCCTGCTAAAAACTTTCATAAAAATGAGTAAGAATAGTCGAGACTTGACTCTATTACCAATTGCTGTGAGTGAAAAGAGCCTCGTTTTTTATTTAAAGAAAAATTTATTTAATTCTCACCATGGTGCAATCAAACTGTATCTAACTAAAGGTGTCCATAGATGCAGACGCAAATGTCACATAAATTAATCGAATGGAGGCCACATTAACTTGTTGATTCGTTCATTCGTTCGCTCGTTCGCTCGTTCGCTGGTTCACTCGTTGACTCGTTCAGAAGAAGATGGCCTGGCCAATGCCTGTTTGATTAGAGTATTAAGACTCAAATTAGCAGTGACTACTCAATGCGAGTAGTTGGCTAATTTGAAAAGTAAAAGGCAGTTGTGTAAATTGACCATCTTTGAGGCTAATGATCGACATCGAACACGACATCAGAATTCAAAACTGAGCACAACCAATGCACAATGGAGCATATTGTTTCTTTTTGTTACAAAAAATTACACTTTCTAAAATTTGAAAATCAACCTAATATATATAAATAAACGAATAAATGTAAAGTTGTAATGAATGTATTCACTCTATAATAATCTTATGCCCTAGTCAAATCCGTATTTGATATCTTAGCTATAAGCTTTCTAATTCAATATTGTGCAGGTATTATCGTATATATTAATCCACAGTTTTATTTTGTAATAGGTAATACAACAATACCAATATTTTGTTACTTATTTGGTTTTGGGCTTAAACCCACTGTACATCGTTAACTTTTTGTTTGATTTGTGTGCTATTGGCTATTGGCTATTGGCTCTTGCCTTTTGCCTGGTTCAATGCCCGTCCACCCACATGTCGCAATTAAAAAACAGCTGTTGCTTGACCTTCAGGCAAATACCTTTCCTTGAATCATGAGTGTTAATACTGAAGTGAACTATGAACAGCTGTATTTGTTGCATGCAAACAATAATATAAATACTTAAGTTACCTAATCGGTAAGTTTAGGCAACGATTAACACGATACTTTAACACAATTATATATACTATAAAATGCCATGGATACTTCTTAGCTGGTTTCCTTTTACATATTGTAGAGAACAAGCTTAGTTATTCCACCTCATTGCTTCTATATAATTTATTTTTGCTTGTAATAATTAAAAGTACATATGAGCATAAACCAAATAAATAATAAATAATAAATTAGAAAATAAGAAATAATTATATTTTATCACATGTTCCATGTATATCACCATTAACAATTAGCATTTGCAGTTCTGACTGGAAAAGTTTAGCATGGAATACCATTTCCTTTATTATGTTAACTTCAACTTTTCCTCTAACAACATTAACTCATTTCGAATGGTGTTTCAAAATATGTTAATTATTATACCTTTAAACGAAACTAAACAATGAACCAAGTTATTTCAGTTAATTAGTTTAAGTAAATTTTGTTAAGAGTTAAAAAATTCTTCTTACGAAGTTTATAAATGTAAAACTAATGCAGCATATTGTTTATTGTTATTATTTCAGGAAACGATAGGAAATAGCTATAACAATCCGTAGCATGCGTCTTTTTAAATCTCGAAAATCTACGGACACATACAGCACACAAGCAGCTGGTCAGGAAGACCACCACCAACAGCTGTTGCTTAAGGCCAAAAACCTTTGTCAGAGCAATATAAGCAAGCACAATAGCAGTAACAGTAACCGTAACAGTAATAGTAGCCACAACAGTAACATTAACGAAACAGGTAACAGTAACAGTAACAGCAACAGCAACAGTAACAGCAACAGCAACAGCAACAGCAACAGCAACGGCTTAAGGTACAAATCGCTCGCCTTGGCAACATGCAGCAACAAATTGAGCAAACGTATTGCCAACAGCACAACAATATCCTCATCCTTGCCTGATCTACACGAAAACTCGGACGTTATGATACTTAGCTGCACTACACTAACAAGCAATGGCAGCGCCACTGCAGGTACAGGGACAGCAGCTGCAGCAGCAACATCGGCCACAGCAGCAACAACTGCTAATAATGTACAGCAGCCACTACGCACGGCCACTCCCACTGGCCTACTAGGCGGGCAGCAGCAAAAGGCTTCAGCGTTATCCATGCTCTCACTGCAGGAAGCCAATAGCTTAAACAGGCAACAGCAACAGCAACAACAACAACCAATTATTTATGTGCCCAATAAAGTGGGCAACAATGTCAACACAGCAACATATTTACTAAGTTACGGCAACAACAGCCACAACAGCCACAACAGCAACAGCAGCAACATAAGCAGCGAACAGCAGCCACATCCTCTAAGGCTCTACCACCAGCAATATGTTGCACAGCGTCTTCACCCTAATGTCAGCTCATCGGCTTCCAATGGCCAAACTGGAGGCTGCAAGGCAAATGGCAATAGCGTAACTCTAGCTCCAAATGGTAAGATATATATTAACTAATATGGTTAAGTATATAGTACAGTAATCGATAGACAAATCCAAAGTTATTCCAAACCAAAATTAGATTGTTACAATAATCAATAGTATTCAAAATTTGATATATAAAGGAAAATACTTTAAGAAATCTGGCTTTGCCTAGTTTATGCAATATATACTCTTGATTTTTTATCATCTATTATATATTAGTTGGGATTCAAGTTTAGGAAATATAATATATGCAAACATCATCATAAAAGTTTGCCTTTCCATTCCGAAAATATTTAATTTCAGTAAATATTTATTAAAGCCAGGCTGTAGTAGAAGGATTCTCAAGAATATCATAATTTAAAAGGAAAAAATCTTATTGTAGTAAAAGAAACATATAGAATACATAATCCTACATTATGCTCCTCTGCTTAATAAATCGCGTCTGGCCAGTATATTGGCCAATTGTGTACAGTCATGAAACTTCCATTGGCAATATTTGTCTGAATAACCTACTCCACCTTCCGTTAGGTAAGCAACACCATTTTGAGCACAGTAAATGGTGGCATTATCACTGGGTTCTTTAAGTAACACATTGGTGTCTAGACCCGTTGCACGTTGCAGATGAATAAACCAGGATTCATGCTGCTCGCAAGCGTTGTCCAAACGTAACCAGTGTTTCGCGGACTCAAGTACCTTGATTTGCCACATGCTGCAATTGGTATTGGCTCCCAAGTGCAGAGCTCCGCCTGGCAGAGCGTAAAACTGATCCCTGCTATGCTTCAAACATAGCCAACGACTTTTTGTTAATGTTCTAAGTGAACGGGGTAGACTTTGCAGGATATTTTGTAGCTGGATCCGAGCATTGCTCGAATGTTGTCGCGTTTGCAGTTCACGTAAGGTCAATGCAAAATTTAGCAACAACTTGTTTCCCTTATTGTTATCATTGAGGAAGATTTGCAACCGTTGCAGCTGCCAGTAAAAACTAATCCAAAGCCAGACTTTAAAGGGATTATTAATATTGCTTAAAGGATTGAGCTGTTCCTGAATCTGGGTTAATTCCAAAATGTTATTGGGCATCTCAAGAAACCGTACATTCCAAGCTAGTCTCTGCTGTTCTGCCTGGCTGAGTTCCCTACTCAACTGCTCTGTCCATGCATCAAACTGGCAACTATTTTCATTTAAATGCTGCAACACAGTTCTGGGCGTATACGAGTAAGCCTTAAAGTTAGCCTCGGTATTAGCCAAAAATATTTCAAGAATAATCACACATAGTATCCAATGCAGCTGGTAAAACATTTTGCCAACAAACCTTTCGAGAACTGCCATCAAGTGCCTTAAGTGCTCCTATTTATAACATTGATAATTGCATTTTCCATTGCAATTTAAAATGTATTTTTTTTTCAACTTTTCGTTGAGTGATAAGTCGCATAACAGCTGTATATATATATAGTATATATATATACCATTCGAATATAAATTTAAAACTTGATACTTGATACTTTACTATTGGGAAATATATAGTGTATATATTTATCAGCTGTAGCTATTGTAACTATCTGATTTTGATTTTTTAAGCTCATATGCCTGATTATAAACTGGTAACCGCCGTTCCGGTCGTTGTCCTGGAGGATGAACAGAAGCTAGCTGCCGTACCAACAGCTGCTGAGTTGGAGCGAAGTGAAACAAGCAGCAACATTAGCACAAGTAGCACTGGCTCCTTGGCCACCACCACACGTAATGGTAAGTAATATAATGCCCAAAGATTAAAGCAAACACACAGAAATAGAATGCAAAGCCTCTTCCAAATAGGTAAATGCCCTGAAATCGATTTTTAAATGATGTTCCGCCTTAAGTGTTATCAAAAGTATCTACATCTTCTCAGTATTTATAGCGCATGGCGCTTGAGGCGTGTTATTTACGGGCTACAAAATTGATAGCTAAATGGAGGAGAGCTGTCTCAATCATAAGAGATTGCCTATAATTTCATTTTATTTTCTGTTTGTTTTGAAAGAAGTCTAAGTGCTGTTTTTAATTGATTGCCCTTACATAATTGTATTGTCAAATTAATGCCTGCCCCTTATATTTTCCGTTGCTCCCAAAACATTTCCGCATATGTCAACGCATCAACAAGCCAACCGCTGGCAATTGTCATCAATATGCCCACAAATGTGTGTGTCTATGTGTGTGTGTGCAAATGTATAGGTCTTACGCATATGCACACCCTGAAATACCGTATTGACCCGATTTTACATTGTTGCGTTGATTTTTTTGTAATGCGATCCGGAGCAGAAACTGCGAATGCGCATAGTATTGGAAATGGCACTATGCCCATATATACATGTGGCTTTGTATCTTTTACAGATGGTCTGGGCACATGGACGTGTGCGGTTTCGGTTACAGACCTGAAGCCCATAAGCGACCAAGTGTGACAAAGCTTGGCATTATTTGATCCATCCAACCATACAGACATTGTACTGCTGCTGCAACCAACCAACTAACAATTTTGTTATTTTACTTTGTAATGTTATGACTGATGGGCTTATTACTTGGTTGTGAGTTGGTAATATTCAAAACCAGCCTACAGACTTAGAAGCAATATGTAGTTGTACTTATATTCATTTTTTGCATTACCCATTCAAATTTTAACAATTCATATTATTCCATATAACTCGAATACTTCTATAATACGTAAGAAATCCCTTAAAAAAAACTTCCAATTCCATTTATTCTTGCAATTCAACGAATTTTAAATCAATATCTAAGTCCATCCTTAGTTTGCCTCTAGCCGCTTATCGAATTTCGACTATAAATTGATATCGAGTATATATGATAACAGAATCCCAAAATACCAAATTGATAAGAGTTCAGATCAAGGTGAGGTGTTGAGGTTTTCAATTATTAAATTAAATATGATTTGGTGTTTGCATACAATATGAAGATGTACACTATGTGCATTCTATTTCATAACTTTTCTAAAATTGTATTATAGATTCTATATTTTGGGTTAAGGTATGCCGTGTTTCAATCAAAGTCAAAATTATAGCGTATTCTTAGTAAGAACAGAAGTAAGTCTCAGATCTATAATGATTTTACTATATGAATGCCATGGCAAATTTTTCAATGAACAATTTTTGCTTGTGATTGTTTTATCAACAAATTGCTATAAAATTGATGATCGTATTCCATATTTATTTCATGGGAATGGGAATCGTAAGTACTAGATTTGCATAATATGCGGTTAACAACAGATGTTCCACTTTCTTAAAAAAAATAATTTCAATCAATCAGGCCGACACATATGCAACTGTAATACATACGAGAACATAGTATGAAGATCTGTGGCGTTAACCATTATTATTTCAGCGAAAACAATCAAATGATACCTGAGAAATAAAAATTGTGAACTGAGATTTTTGTTATGCCAACGAATGAATACCCTTTCGAAATGAATACATTAAATGAAAATCTCATTTATGAAATACCCACCTAAAATTCGGGTTGTAAAATTTAAGTTTTTCAATTTAAAATATGGACACATTGAATACAGATAAAGAGGTGCGATCGAAAAATTTACCATTCCCTAATAATGGTTACGAAAACAATGGCAAAGTTGATATGGCCTCGGAAATGCAATGAAATCAAAGAAATTGAAAGAAAAATGGCAAAAGGCAAACAAGATGTGCACGGCATCAAATAATACCTCACGTACAAGCTAGAAATGCAGAACTTCTTCAATCCAGATCAGATTATAACGGAGAAGATGGAAGATCTACTTGAATCTACTTGGAACAACGGAGTAAAAATTGATCAATAATCGACCAACAAAACAAATCAATTCGAAGGGAGGGAAATGCATAATAAACGATAATCCTGTATAAAAGCGAATGCGTGCGAAGCCTAATTATGATGATCAAGCTCAGCGCCAAGGGGAAATTATAGTATTTATGTTGTGCCGAATGCCAAATGCCAAATGCCAATAGCCGATTACCTGCAGCTGAAGGAGAAGAGCTTGGAGGATGGCGGTTATTGATTTATCATTCGTCTCTTGTACTTCTTGTTGTTGTTGTTTCATTTTGGTTTTTCTCTAAGAAATTCAGAGTTTCCAATGTGATTAGCGCTCCCTTACTTTCGCCATTAACTATGGAAACTAATTTACAGCGTTCGGACTAAACGATTTGAGACACATCTGTTGCTGTTGTTGTTGCTTCTGACTTCAAATGTAATTGAAAAGAATTAAGATTGACATTATAATGTTGTTGACGTACAATGAACTTACAGTTAAAATAATCACCTCATATCTGAAACACAAAACACAAAGATATAGTATTTCTACAGTCTATAATTTACGATCTAAACATGGAAAAGACATTTAACAACTGATAAAAAAAAAGTCTTAAAAACTTCTACACAACTTGTCATAGATAGATTAGAGCGGAATGAAAATGTTAACAGTTGTGAAAGCAAAAAGAATCCTCGAGCCATAGGCTTAACTTCTTATTTTTCAAGGCTAATACAATTTATCATATAATTTGAATGCAGCAATAAAGAGAATGGAAAAAATAGCTTAGAACTTAATCTTGAACACAAATTAATTATTATAAATTACTACTTTAACATATTTATTAAATTATTATTATTTTAATAATCCTAACAATATAGGCATAAAAACTTTAGTTTGTATAGAAAAAGGTTTCTCTTAAAGAAATAATTTAATATATAATTTATATATAGAAACTTTTTAAAACGCATTGAGTTTTGATATGAAAGGTTTGCCGGATCGTCTTCAGGACTACCCCTCTCTTATTATGTTTTATATTAAGAAACCGAAACAAACAATTAAAATTAAAATAATATTGAAATGTACAACAGAATTATAACATTTTACAAATGGATTTGTAAATGTAAGACGCTAAGCCATCGCAGCACCCCAAGCAGAATAGTTCAGTGGCTAGGGAAACTCCTAGTGGAATACGGGGACTATGGTTCGAATTGCACTGTCAGCTTCTTATATCAAATGCATTCTTTGTCTTTTTTACATATTGCTGATTCCCCACATATTCCACTAAAATATAGAAAGACAATAAGTGGCGGTAACTTATTTTAAATAACAAAAATAAATAGAATTTATAGTTTAAAATTTCTTATTGTTCTTGGAATTACAATTAATTTACTTTTGCAAGATGTTAAGTTGACGGATAAAGACTTATTAGGTGCCTTTCTATTGATATATTTACTAAAATATCAACACATCAATTTCAAATGATTTAAATGCTTGACTTATATCTTATGTCATCCTTATCCTTTCACACATGTATGACGATAGTGCTTTATCCACTTCAAAATGATATTTTACAATTGAATTGTTAAGTGAAAGCCATACAAAGTAGTAAGAAAAATTCGCTTATTCCCTTAATGACACACATGGAGTCTGTCGACCTTTTTTGTTTGACATTGCCTCAATATCAGCTAGAAAATAGCAAGAAAGTTGAGCCTATGGTCAGACTTAGACTACGATCAGGCCTGGCGGACACATCGCTTTGAAAGTTAAGTGGGTGTAGAATTTGTGGCATGTGCCGGCGGTCATTGTTAAGTTGATTTTCACTGAGTGTCTGCAGTGTGGCGGCGGCTGTCATATAATTGATGCTTGCGCTATTTACTATTAGTGTTAGGCAACACTCGGCACAGCACACAAGCATAGCAGAAACCTCAGTCCACCCCCAAACCTCATCTGATTGTAAACGGTTTGGCGTGCTAAAAACTTTAATCAAAGGCAAATGGGTGGAGCAAACAAAAAAAGAGTGCTGGGAGAATCTCGGTCAGGTCTGGATACAGAGAGTGCTGTAGAGTACTGTAAAGCTGATTCAACTGTCAACCTGATTTGAGGCTGCTAGCAATTCACCATCACCGCTTTGCTGCACCCACACGTTTACTAGCATTCGCCAGCGGCAGAACTGTGGCTGTGGCTGTGGCTGTGGATGTTACTATTAACCATCTTTGGCACGAGTCAAGACCGCAGATGCAGACGCATATGCATATACAGATGAAGTCAAACTCAATATCGAAGTCTTAGCTGCAGTTCAATGTTCAATATGTGCACACTTACTGTCATAGATAAAAATAGTTTATAAAACTTTATTGAGTAAATTATTAATATCTTATGGACTCATGGCAATGTGAGGGAAGAAAATATTCACCATCTGATTCCTTTAGGAATGTATTTTACTAATTGCTTCTATTGCTCTCTCCCCCTCACAAACACACCAAAGACACCACACACACCACACCCACTCATCCTGTCAAGCCATAGCTATTTCTATAGCTGTGATAAAATGGAACAAGCGCATAAATTTCTTTATTAACGAGCCAGAACTCGAACTTTACCTGGAACTGGATGTTAACCTGCAAATACAACTAAGGCTGCATCTTGGATGCCCTTTTAAGTGTTAGCAAGTGATGTTTAATCAGCTAGTTAAAATAATTTTTGATTTTATTAGATTAAGTCTTAGACGGCCTATTTTTAAATTGCTTATGCACTGGATATGTTTGTAATTGTAATGTGTAACCCTAGTTAAATAATTACCTGAATCTTACACTTTTATTTAGTCTGTTTACCCTTTAACACCTTTGAAGAAAGGAAAAAGTGAACTAATGGAAATGTGTAACAGGTAGAAATAATATATATATATATATATATATATATATATTTAACACAGAAATATATAAAAGGGATTTAGAGAAAGGAGACATTAAACAGTATTTTATTAAATATAAGTATCCATATAAGTATAATAACAATGAATTCAAGCTTGATTTAATTGATTAATTTGTTGATTAGCACATACAATAACAATCTAAGGACAAAACTTAACATAAACCCTCGCCCTCGTCTTCCTCGACTTGGGTATCACGCGTAGTAATGTTTTCAGTTGTGCCATCAGTTTTCTTTTCAACTTGTAGGCCTTGTGGTAATGGAATGTTTTTAGCTAAAATTGCATATTCTACATCCATGTGCCGGATGAATGGGTTTGCTAGCATTTTGGCAGCCAATTCAGCATCCTCTTCATCAAAAGCTTGCAACAATGTTTGCAATGTCGACACCTCTTCAGCTTCACAACAATTGCCCCATTCTCTGAAAGACTTTTCCGCTTCAACCGAATCGCCCAATGCTAACTGCACAAGAATCAGGGCAACAACCAATCGTCCGATTTGACCATAAGATTCGCTTTGCTGATACAATCCAATTTCTTTTTTAAGAGCCTTTGTTGCATCCTCGTAACGCTTGAGCTTTACCAATATTCTTGACACTTTTGAAGAATATTCGGCTGCTTGTCTCGTTGAATCTTCAACGAGTATGACCTCCACTGCGTGCTGATAGAATCGTAGAGCTATTTCCGGATGCTTTTGTTCCGTTAGCTTAGCTGCTTTGTCCAAGGCAGAAGCGGCAGCCTCTGGTGAACCATGTTGCTGATACAAGCTGCAAGCCTTATTCGCATATTCTTCGACCTCCAATAATTTATCAGCATCCTTTGACAGTAATATTATTTGCTCATACGATTTTGCGGCATGGAACCAAGATTTGTTGTTTTTGTAGCACTCAACTGCCTTTAACAAGCAATCCTTACTTCTATCGAACGATTTGGCTATTCGAAATGCAGTGGCAGCCTTTGAGTACTCATCTGCGGCACTGTCATAATCAGGGACCCACTTCAATAGAGACACTTTCAAGCTTTTTTCTGCTGCACGCACCAACTCTTCTGCTTCACTTATTTTTTTTGTGGCCAAAGACATTTTTGCTCGTGAAAAATCAATTGCCAATAGTTGTTTATGTGTGATGTGTGACTGTAGAAAGAAAGAAAAAAAACACTGAATAAAAAATACTGCATTCAGTATTTAAGCTCATATACAAATCTATCGATATCATACCGCTTACAAGCACAAACTTACATAGAGCTTTTAATTATAAGCTCACATTGCTTATTTAAAAAAAAATGAAATTCTAACATTTTATATTACTTATATTATACTATCCTTAGACTCTTTGGGAAACAATACTTAATTTAATTTATTTCTTTTTTATAACCAACGGACTTTCATAAATATCTGAACAACTCGAGCGAGATGGCATAATGCGACCTGGGAAACGAACTAAATCTAAGTTTCCATTTAAGATATCAGCTTATTCATAGAAGCTATATATATATATATATATATATATATATATATATATATATATATTATGTTATTGAACCACATCTTTTTTAATAATTTGTTTTTTTTTATGATAAAACTTAAATTTTTTTTTTTTTTTTTTTTATTATTATTATTAAGGAAGCCGAGGTCCTAAGACCTCTTTGTGTCCTTTTTATCAATAAATTAAGCCCAACTGGGCGCACCGGCTTACCACTAAGGTGTAGCTTATTAAATATAATAAAATATTAAATTTGCCTCCTTCTGGGCATTCGCCTAATGAGGTTATGAGGTCGACGTCTTTTTAGGCGTCGTCCTGGGGTTCAGCAGCCTTTGACATTGCTGTGTTTATTAATGCGACTATTGTAGCGACTTGAGTGAAAATTAATTTGCTGGAATGCTGTGGCAACTTTCAGATCACTGTGTAATGTTTTGTTTCTGATATACCACTCACATCCAGTGATAAGCCTGAGCACTTTATTTTGCGCTATTTGAATATGTTTGATTTAGCTATCGCAAGCAAGCCCCCAAATTTGACAGCCATAAATCCAAATTGGTGCAATTATTTGCCTATAAATGGTTAGTTTGTTGCTGAGAGATAATTTGCTTTTCGGACACAGTAGCCAATAATATTTTCCCACAGCGGCCCTGATCCTTGTTTTTAGCACCCTGATATGGGCTGCAAAACAGAGCCTCCTGTCCAGAATAATCCCTAAATACCTTGCATGATTTGCTTGCTCGACAGGAGTTTCATCTAGCATTATTGCTGGCGGTGTGTTTCTTTTCAGTGTGAAACAAACGTTCGTACATTTGCCTTTATTAATGGCAATATTTGAGCTTCTTGCCCAATCTTCAAATGATGCTGCATACTCCTGTAGCCCATCTGCAGCCTCATATTCGCATTTCGCCCTGTACGTGACGCACACGTCATCAGCGAACGTAGCCAGCATCATATCGCTTGGTTGAATACCCAGATCAATGCTGGGCTGAGGCATATCAGAGGTGAATAAGGAGTAGAGCAATGGCGCCAAAACACTTCCTTGAGGTACGCCCGATTTTGCATCATATCTTGCAGATATTGCTGTGTGACTTAAATCTGCATATCATAATATTTTAACAGAAAATAAGATAATTGTTTTCAATTTAGTAATTTGTTGGGCTTTTCAGTTATAATTTGAATTTCATTTACTTTAGTGTTGATTCAAATAGAGATTAGAAAACAGACAAACAATCTTATTAGGCGTTTTTTGTTGAGAACAGTTGTATTGTAATTTGATGATCAGGACATCCACGTAGCAGGAAAGCCATAAAGTAGAGGTTGCCTCAACGTCATTAGAAAAACACACAAGATGCATGGAGGATACAATATGCAGACAAATAAATATGAATCATTAAACGATAAATGTGTATGTGATATTTTTTGATATGCTCTAAAAATGTTAAATTAAAATTAAATATCAAGTTTAAGTAATATAAACTTTGTCTTCCTTTTATTAGTGTTTACATGGGGTAAGCGTATGAGTCGCAAACTGGACTTATTGAAACGTAGCGAGTCTCCCGCCAACAACACACACAAATCTCACACCGATTTGCGCAGTCTGTTTCACTCACCAACCCACCATAAGGTTAACAATGCGAAGACATCAACAACGCCTAATGGGGCATATCAAAGCAGTACACTTAAGAAATGCAAATCGGGACCCATTGAAACGATCAAACATCTGCAACAACATCAAAAGCAGCAGCAGCAGTTGACGCATCTGCCACAACAACAGGATCACGATACAGAGGATCAATTGCCACGAAATTTAGCACGAAGAAGTAGTCAAAGTGAATCATCAACACCTAACCATCATTATCAACCAGTGGCACGCCCACAAAAAGCTCTTAAGAATTTCTTTCATCGGATTGGTTCTACGGGTATGCTAAACCATCGGTCACACAATCTACTTAAAGCATCGGAAGCTTCGCAACAGGCAACGCCAACAAGCCAAACACTGTACCGTAGTAGCTCCACAAGTCAGTTATCTAGTTGCTCGTACGTTAAATGCGACGATCCCACGGAAGGGTTGAATTTGCAGACCCAACATCAACGTCAGCAATTGCAACAGCACCAGCACCTGCCACGGATTTCGAGCTTAAAATCCAGCAGTTGCGATGATATAGCGAAGGTGAGCAGTTGTTTAGCCATCAGGAACATCAGCAGCAACAGCCATTCAGAAGTACCAAGCAACAATGTAGCATCTTCAACCAATAGTGTTTCAGGAGTAGATAAAGATTTATTGTCCAACAGCAATGCCGGTCAGCAAGATGCTGCTCGCCGCGGCACTTTTCCTTACGCTTTTTTACGTTCGCGTTTATCAGTGTTACCTGAGGAAAACGGTGGCTCTGTGTTACTCAAGCAACACCATCAGCAACAACAACGCGAGCAGCTGCAACGAGTAGCAGCAGAAGAAGTATCACACACACAATCACCGATAGCGCAGCGGCGTTCACCGGAGCAGCAAGTTTCTTATGTTTCGCGCAATGACAGTATCTCGTCCAAGGACTGGGAACCACTTTACCAAAGATTAAGTAGTTGTCTAAGTTCAAATGAGTCGGGCTACGATAGCGACGGAGGCGGTGGTACAGCCGGAGTCCGTCTATGCAATAATCTTAGCATCTCTGGAGGAGATACAGAATCTATTGCGTCGGGCACACTTAAACGTAACTCTCTTATATCACTTAGTTCCTCAGAGGGCGTCGGCATGAGCATGGGCCCTGGTTTGGGTTCGTCTTCTGTCCGTAATAGCATTTGTAGTGCACCCGTTTCTCTCGGTGGATATAATTATGACTACGAAACGGAAACAATCCGGCGGCGGTTTAGACAAATCAAATTGGAACGGAAATGCCAAGAGGACTATATCGGATTGGTATTATCTCCCAAAATGGTACTCACTAACAACAATGAACAGCAATATCGATATCTTATTGTCGAGCTGGAGCCATATGGTATGGCACAAAAGTAAGTAACCTTTCATTACAAATATGATTACATAATAAAACATCTCACGGTCTTTTCTTTTTTTATATGTTAGAGATGGTCGTCTTCGTTTGGGTGATGAGATTGTAAACGTCAATGGAAAACACTTACGTGGTATTCAATCGTTCGCGGAGGTACAACGTTTGCTGAGTAGTTTTGTGGAAAACTGTATTGATCTTGTTATAGCACATGATGAGATTTCCACTGTAACTGATTTCTATACAAAAATTCGCATTGATGGAATAACCACTCAACGTCAACGGCTGAACTATGCTCAACGCACAGACAGTCAGAACAGTTTACAGAGCCTACAAATGCAAGCCGAAGTGGAACAAGAGGAGCGGGATGAACAGCGCGATGGTGAAGTAGATATTATTACGCCTGATGAGGGCGAAGATCAATGTGATGCACGCTCATTTACTAGTGTTAGTACATTACCGACTCCCATGCCCTTGATGCAGCATCGCCGCAGCTCTACACCGCGCCAATCACTAAACTTGTGTGCTGCAGAACATGAACTGTTACGGCGCAGAGCGCGCAGCTCTTCAGGTCAGCGTAGTTCTGCACTAACACCTACATCGTTTTTTACCAACCAATTCAGAAATGACACCAACTCTAATTCCAATAATAGTAATAATGATTCCTATACGCCTGTATACGCAAATCGATCAGCCAGCGTCTGCGCAGCCTCCTCGCTTGCAGATGATGAGAAATGGCAGATGCTGGCACAAAAGCGCTGCTCCGAAGGCTCTGCATTGTCGTCTGACAGAGCCACTGGTCCAGTTCTGTCGTCTGGCCAACAGTATAACCAGCGTACACATTATGCCCGAAATTCTATTAACTTAACCAATTCCCACTACCGGTCCTTAAGATTTGCGCATTCACGTCTTAGTTCTTCACGGCTTAGTTTGTTTATGCAAACGCCGCCACCAACAGCTACAGAAGCTACAAGTTTATCCAATGGGAACACTAATTCATTAACAACAACAAAAGATGACACTGAAACTAAAACTGATCTCTCTAATATTCAGCGGCTACACCACCAACAGGCACAACAACAACAACAAAACCAAGAACACCAATCATTATATATAAAACACACGCAAAAAAGTGTTTCATTATTTTCGCCTAATTCATATCTTAATTCCTGCCCTAATGCATCATCCTCATCAGCTGTAACATCTTCATTGGCGCCTCCCGCTAGCTCCTTAACGCATCATCGGCCATCGCTACCAGTAGCCAAGCTAACAATACGTGACGAAGAAATGGCCGAAGTCATTCGAGCCTCCATGAGTGAGGGTGAGCCTAACACAATAACCAATTTAATTTTAATGTTTAATAAAAGTAATGACACCCAAATTATTGTTTATGTTAACCATAGGAAATGGACGCTGCGCGCCCAGAACCTGTACATTTTTTAAAGGACCTGGAATGAAATCATTGGGTTTTAGTATTGTTGGAGGTCGGGATTCACCAAAGGGTAATATGGGTATCTTTGTGAAGACAGTATTCCCTTCTGGCCAAGCTGCAGATGATGGTACTCTACAAGCGGGTATGTTTTCACTATACAAAAGTAAAAATTAAATAAAATCTTAGTATTTCCTACAGGCGATGAGATTGTGGAAATTAATGGCCTTTCTGTGCAGGATATGAGCCATGCAGAGACAATTGGACTCTTCAAGAATGTGCGCGAAGGCACAATTGTACTCAAAACTTTGAGACGAAAGTAAGTATCTTAAAAGAAATACGTTCAAGCAACTTAAGATCAATAAAAATTTTGATTACCTTTCTTATATTTTAGACTACAAAAGGCAAAATCAATGGGCACATAATTCAACAGGTCAAATATAATTAAAAAAAATTTGATGTTTACAAATGTATCGACTATATCTGATTGCACACCCTTATGTTAAGAACGTAAACCTCTACCTACTCATTGGTTCAATGAAATTTCTGATATTAAGATCTAAATGAAGTTATTATAAAATCAATAGCTATGTATCTGAAATACATATGTACCTAGAAAACCATATATAACACTATAAATATAGATAAAGATATACAAATATATATATATATTTATTACTTAAATGTATAGTTATGTCTATATGTTAGTTTTCGTTTAAATAATCCACATTTGACTAGGATCATTTCGACTAAATGCTATTATTAATTTTAAAGTATTTACATATTTAAAACTAAGATTGAATACAACATATACATAAATAGTACTTTTTAATAATTAAACTTTACATTATTTTATTTTTATCAGCTTTTTTGTTGCTCGTTGCTCTTTCCTTTCTTGGTCGATTGTGGTCATAGGCCAAACATCATGAAACAAATATCTTTAACAGGAACATAGTAAAATGAGTTCTGTCTGTCCTATTTACGGAAATTGTTTTATAGCGTTAATAAGAACAATTCGTTATATCATATTATACAACGGCCCCTGTGTTTTCCTCCACTATAAGTCTTTGCTTCTTCACGTAATGATTAATGCGATTCTCAAGGCTCTCTAAAATAAAATGCGATATACAAATAAGATTAAATTTGGTTCTCAAGAAACAAAAATAAATCAATTAATTTGAATTTTGTTTACCACAACGTTTTCGCAACAAAAGTGGTTGATGTTGACGTGGCTTGACCACATCTTGCAAAAGAATGACCTGTTCACGTATCTCCTGCGACTCAAAATTGCACTTAAGTAATGCCTCCAGTTCGACTAATACATTACGTATCATTGTACATTTTACACTATACTGGGTCCACTCGCACTGAACATTTTTGATAAGTTTTTCGAGATTCTCTTTGCTGTAAATCCAACTGGTAAGATCTGGCTCCTTTTCAATGGCCTGCATGTTTTCATTTACATTAACATGGTCACTGTCATCATTGATATCTGAAGAAGCTTGATTTGATACGCGCGTTGTGTTACGACGAAAATCACAACGAAATAGATTTAATGGCAAGCCAATAGCAGGTGTATACTGTGGTTTGCAGGGATTGCTTACAACATCAAGCAATTTGCTGATAATCTCAGGTAATTCATGCTTCTGCCCAATAAGTAACAGAACAGCCATGATGTACCGTATCTGATGCCAAAGAAAAGCATTTGCTTGTATCTCCAAATAGTACATTGCATAGCCTATCGCAAACAGTTGAAATTGTGAACTTTAAAAGAGTTAAATAAAAAATGTAAACCCTTTACTATACCTACCTGAATTTACTTCAGACTCTGTATTATTACATTCTTGTATTTTTGCAGACTGTAGATTACGAACATAATTCGTCACGCCATTGTGAACATCCATTTTACAAAAGTTTCTGAAATCTCCATGATTTACAAGTTGTTGACAGGCCAAACGCATAGCGTCTATGTCAAGATCTCCCTTTGGAAAATAGTAGCGATAAGTTCGCGAAATGCAATCAAAGCGAGCGCTATACAGTGGGTTAAGCAGCGGCATCCAAGAAACACATTGAATGTTTCTTGGGAGTACTCGGTTTAGCAGAGAACAATAATCAATTTCAGATTCCAATGAATTTGGGTCCATTTGAACATCTGGCGCATATTTGCTGCGTAAGTCCATGGAAATCACTTGAGAAAAGGCGCTTACCTCCTTGTCAGTACGGCCACACCGATGATAATTTGAATTAGCTCGTGATTCGATCAGGCAAGTACGAGTTAACGCGGTAAACAAATGTGCTTCTGCAATAAAAGTAGATAGACACTTACCAAATGCAAATTTAAGTTATAGATTCTTGAAAACACTTACCAATGGTTTGGTTTGAATCTTCCTGGCATGCAAAACCCTGATATTCCCATCCGAAGTATAGTAACTTAATGAAAACATGACGTCGGTGTGCGCTGAAAATATAGAAATTGATAACAATTATTTTTAAACTATATTACAAAGAACTCCTGATGCTTACCTGTCCCAATCAAACTTACGTTGTTTGTCACGTTTATTAAATTGTCTTTCGTCTTCTTTTTATAGCTTGAGATGTTGTTAAACGTGCCTCGTTGTCTCCGTGAATTACCATTTTGTATTCACTGCTGTGTTTTTCGTCGTCACTTAGCTTCTTTTGCAGAAGATTTTTTAGCTGAAAATTGTACGCGTCTAACTGCAAGATTTTATCAATTAAGGCTGTTTTGCTTAAGAGTTCGAGCTCCTCGCGTGACAAGCCTCTTAGACGTTTATTGATCATCACCCTTTTACTCATTTTGAGTAAAAAATGCAACACGTGCATTCAAGCAGAATAACAAATACAAATTAAATCGGTTAATATACAACCATCGGAGCTATCGATTATTTAAATTTAAAGTATAAAAAGCAGAACAGTATTGTAACAAATCGATAAAAGCATATTACATGTTTTAAATATATAGTACTTGAAATATTTAAATTTTAATGTATTTTCACTTGATAGTATTATTTTCACTTACTATTCAGATTATAACTGATCAAAAAAATAAGTGACCATAATGTTATAAGTAACAATTAGTATAAGTCACAATTTCTTACATTTTATATACACACCAACAATCATTTTAAAGCCTTATGAACATCAATCTGTATAACATATACGATATAGGATTTAACCTCTTAACAAATACGGTTACACTGGCAAAATGGTACTGTTAATTTTTTTAGTTTAGACTACTGCTGAATAAATTAAAACAGGTTCACGAGAATTGTCTATATACATTTAATAAGATCTTTCAAGTTTTCTGAACTTTGCGTCGAACTGCAACTTATTCGATATGCTTGAAGGGTGGTACTGCCGATCTTTAGCCAATCAAGAAACTAATAGAACAGAACAGGATAACTTGGAAAGTGATGAAGAATTAACAAAACCTCTAACATCAGCTTCTGATACGGTGCCAGTAGCGTCAAGCTCAGCATCTACTGGGACAGAAGACCAAAACATAGATTATAAAGAGCGCTACCTTAATTTAAAGCGTAAACTAAAATTTCTAATCTACGTAAGTATTATTTTTTTTTAATTTTTATATAAATATATTTAAATATTTTTTTCTAATTTTTTGACAGGAGAACGAATATTTCCAAGACCTATTACATACAAACCAACGACGACTTCTTAAAGTTTCTCGTGACAGATCTTTTCTAGTTGACCGGCTTTTATTATACGAAAAGCCAGCAAAAGATTCAAGTGATAGCGATGCCACTGATACCTCTAACTCGGACGTGGAGCCTACGAGTTTATCAGGATCACATCCACAACCTTCTTTTGATTCAACAAAGCCTATTGCGCCGCTCAGAAGAAAGCACAAAGAAAAGGTGGATGTAAAAGTTGTCGAGAACATAACTCAACCAACTGTTGCAGGTGGAGCTACACGAGGTCGGAAGAGGAAAATTTTGGCCGGTAACAACATGCAATTGTTAAGCAAGAAACAGCCGACAGCCATGGCAACAATATCACCATCACTACAGCAGCAACAATTAGCTTCAAAGGATGCTTCTACCTCCCTAAGTACAGCTGAAATAACACGTCAATTACAAGAACGTCGTCCTACACCCATCGAACTAATGAGTCCCGAGTGCACTTCTGCTACTGTTCCAGCTACAATGCTAAGCGATGAGAGTCCATCAAAGATGTATAACTCTTATAGAGCAAAAAATGATCAATTAATCAAACTTTTTTTTTGTAGATATCCAAATGAGAGTTTACAGCATTTAATGGAGGACGACTCGCCTTCTTATGTAGCGGCAGAGGAATGTGTTCCTATGGTGTACACAAATTAATAACTTAATAGTAGTACGTCGATATAAATATCTATTTAATGTTATGATTCGATAATAGTGCTTATTAAAATAATATTTTCGCCTCGTACCATAAGCTGTGGAATTTCACGTCGCAACTGCACATTCTTGCGGTTTAGACTTTTTAAATGCACAACGGGAAGTGTAATACCCAGTCGATGCAGTCGTGCTTGACATTCTTCTGGTGCAGGTTTTCCAATAATATTTTGTTCACCATATTTATATTTTCGACGCTTCCAAATCTCGACAGCATTCTTCAGAAATAGATTCCACTGTCTGTCAAATGCGATAAGTTCGCCTTCAACCCTACCACCGATGCCATGTTCTTTGCGTAAGTGTACACTTATCCGAGTTGTACGTATCTCTGGAATTGGCAAATATTTATGAAGCAATGCCAATGGACCTTCAGCGCTCGCCATATGAGAGTAAAGATTCCGCTGTGGTTTTATTGTAGTTCCTATAGGCATTTGATGTGGTTCAAAACGCCGTGTAGTGACAACATCCATATTTGCCGACGATGGGATTTGTGATTTATTACTGCTGCCTTTGTCAATATCATTGTTTTTTTGACGTTTGTTCAGATTCCACACTCCAACTTTAACTACCGCGCTTTCAAAAGCAGCTAGATTTTGGTAAAGTACTTTTGGAGCTTTGTCTGTAACTTTGTAGTCTTTGGCGTACAAGGCACGTAATGGATTAAAATGTTCATTACCCACATCCAGTTCTTCTGGAGTATTATTATCGTCTTTTTCTAAAGAATCGCTCATGCTTAAGGCTCCAAGAGATTTTATTTGGAATATATATCGGAACTTTATCGATTTTCAGAACTTTATTGTCGATGAGTGGTTTAAAAAAAAAATCAGAACTTTTAAGTTTCATGACGTGAATCAAAAAAGTACCAGCTATGGAAATCCTTGGAAAGTTAGAAATTGTTCTCTAGTTTTTGAAATAAAATATGTTTAACCAGAAAACTGTAATTTGTTTATTCGTACCTTGAATATATTTCTCACACTTAGCAAAAAATATAAAACATGACAAACGTTAATATATTGAATCAGTCATCCAATTATATATTTATAGAAATAAAAAAAATTATATGTGTAAAATTATAGTTTAAAGTTCCATTAGTTCACAAACAAGAAAGGAAAACCGAGTAACTCCTTTTTTATTTTATTGTTAGGATATATTTTTGCACTATTTATTTATTTTATTTTATTTATTTTTTATGTTTTATGTTAATTATTGGCAATTAACTACTTTTTAACAACACAGCAATCATTATAACACAACCTGAAGATCGTCGTTGCTCTGGCTACATTATTATAAATAAATATATATATAATAACTACCTATTAAACTTGCGCCTGAATTATAAAAAGTTTTCTTTAAATT
>JBAMBS010001468.1:0-138350 GCA_037044455.1 Zygothrica quintamaculata
GTGCGTGTGTGTGTTTTCCTTTTTTGGAAAGGAGCTTGTCTAACTTTTATTTAAAAGCATTACAATTGAACGCCCCTAAAGAATTACTTTTAAAAATTGAATCAATTGCCGCAAATTGATTAAGTTATAAAACTGAAAGTTCACTTTTTAAACATTCAGTTAACAAAGAAGTTAACGGCTTATTAATATAATTACAAATTATAATAATAAAAGATGAACTTATTAATTGTGCAACCATAATGGCATCATTTACAACACACATTATACACACACAAGCAGCACGAGAACAACAACAGAAGTGGCAAGTGGCGAATGGCACCAACAGCTATTTACAACAGCAACATGGGGGCAGCAGCTGCCAAGCATGCTTCCTGGCAACATTACGACGAGTTAAATTGTTTGTAATGATGATGGTGACGGCGTCAGCAGCAACAACAATACCAACAACACACACACACATACGTACAGAGAAGGCACAAGAAAAGTGAATCGCCATTGGGCTAAATAGGGCTAAATACTTGCTATTATTGTGGGTGGTTCTTAATGGAGTACAATATATATAAATACATATGTATATATATATATATCTGTGTGTGTTGCTGTTGTATTTGGCGGGTGAGTGGAACGTAGCGAGTAAATGTCAGACAACATTTGTCCATTTGTAGCTGGACGCACAAGGGAACAGTAGCAGCAGCAGCAGTTGCCGCTGGGCAGGCAGTTGTTGCTCTGGCGTTTAACTTGTCGATATGGATACACATGTATATATGTGTGTATGCGTGTGTATATTTAATGGATACAAAGTTGTATCTTATTGCATATGAATTTGTTTTCAAATATTTTTCAAATTGTTCTTCTAAAAAGTTTAACATTGTAAATAGAAATAGAAATAGAAACAGAAACAGGCCAAGGGAAGACTGTTAGAATATCGTATAGAATTGACAGAGGATAAAAAGTTTAGTTTTACTTAAATCCTTGAACGCAAAAACACAAAACTAAAAAATAATTAAGGAAAATATATATATATATATATAAAAATCAACTCCGATTAGTCAATCTTTTATCGATCAAAAGCATTAGCAGCCATTGTTAACGGCCGTATTTAACTTGATTTTTAATTAGAGGAATCGAATCGAATCGAATAGCCGCATGGACCGTAGAATAATTGACGAACTATTTAACCTGCAAGTGCCAATTGTGGGTGATAATAATGGCGATGTGGCAGCACGTATGCGTAACGATGAGGATATGTGGGATCGGCATATAGAGAATCCACAGATAGCATTGCTATTGGATGCACCGCCGGAGCCACCAATTGAATTGCGCCATTGGCTTCAACCGGTGCACGTACCTCAACGGCCGCGCAAGAAACGTAGCTTTCTGACAATCTCAAAGCCATTTCATGTGCAGCCGGAGAGGTGCGCACTCATTGCCAATGGCTGGAGGGCTGTACAGTTGGCCCAGACAGATAAGCCCGGTGAATATTTTGCCAACTATATGAATGAGCACATGAATAGTCGTAATTATCCAAATGGCGAAGGTCTGCCAAGCCGATGGGGACAGTTTTAAGCTGTTTAGTTTGCTAACTGCCAGTACGATCTCTAATGATGTCAAAACGGAAGGAGAATGATAAAGAAAAAAAATAAGAGCCCATAGAATATATGGATACAATATGACTTAATATTATTGTATATAACTAATTATAATATGGATCGGATGGTAATAAACTCACTAAGCTTTGTGAATGCATATGTCACTGTTTAAACTCCCATACCTCTCCACCCCCTTTACCCAACTAAACCCTAATGCATGTTACAGCTTCAACGAGTTCTTTAGCTTTTGCTGCTGACTTTTTGCCTTGAGGGTTTCATACAACTGTTACACACTGCATGAAATTGCCAATTAATAAACTGGAGATCTGCAATATTGAAAACTTTTCATATACATCCAAACACACACAAACATATATACACACCTGTTATCTGTTACCTAAGCATATGACCCCTCCCCCCCCCCCCACAAACCAAAGCATTGCCCATGATTGTGAACAAAGTATGAATATCCCTATGCCAATGTCCAGTGACAGTGTTGCATCCAGAATGAAGTTATTTTGCACATGAGGCAACAAATGACAATGAAAATGAAAATGACAATACAAAAGCTGTTGAACGTTGAACAATTGGACAAAGTGTAGCAAATAAATACAAAATTCAAAAGATAATTGCAATCAAAGCCACAAATGTTGCCAAAAGGCTTATAAATTGTGGGCGTATGTTGGTAACCGCATGCACACACACACACACACATACAGTAAATACAACTGTATAAGCACACATATCGAAACATAAGGTAAACGTTTCTCCCAACACAATTGTGTAACATACAGTTGCAAAATAGTAACAAAAACCAACAGCAACAAAGCATTTGCAGCAACCCTAAATATGTCCAAAATAGCTGCAGAAGCGTTTAGAACAATAGCTCGAATACCACATACCCTACATTTCACACACACATAACACATAACACATTACATAAGCATTTGCATCATGCCAAAGAAACCTTAAACATGTTCACAAATTTTCAATCCTTTTGACATGTGGCTTATATGCAATCCTTTAAAGCAGTCCAAGAAGTTCTGTTGATGTTAAATACATTTTACTTTAGAATTCAATCGAAAGGAAATGAAGCAAAAATAACATTTCTTTTTGATGAATTCAATGAAGTAAATGCATAATTTGCCAAACTTGTTTTTGCCCCTCGTCTAAAATATCCTTAATGTGTTTATAGAAGCGTTGAACTTCAAGGATATGTTTATAGTTGAAATCTTATAAACAAACTTTGATTTTGAGCCACTTTTGTAGGTCTGACAAATCATATATTTTATTTTCACTAAACTTAAACCATTCAGGATAATAGCATTTACTTTATCTTAAGTTATCCTTTCTGCTTTAGCTTTTAACATTTAAAACTGCCACAACAGATAACATTTCTTTCAATTTAATATTAATATAATAATATTAATAGAGCAAAGCTTGTATAGAGACTAAATAGCTGCTCAAATATGCTTTAATATGCAAAAAGGACCTTCGTTTCAACGTATCCTTAGACCACTTAACCACATAGAAATTCTAAAATGCCTGTTTTAAACATGTTAAATGGTATTCTAGTATATGGCTAGAATGGCCACATAAAGCGTAGGCAATTTATGTCCATTATTGAAAGAGACAAGCAGCTGGCCACACACACACACACAGACACATACACACATATATACACACACATATATATACCCTTTTTCAGTCATGGTTGCTACTGACATTCAGTGAGCTTTTTTTTGTAGGCTTAAAGTTAACATATGATTTTTGGCTGTTGCATGCTGTTGTATGAAGTTGCATGCAACAATGTAGCTGACGCATTTCTAATTGAATCGAGTGCAATTGATTTTGGGCTTGACTTCATTACCCAACTGTTAACGTTTTTTGGTAAAATAGACTGGGTATTATAAAAGGAGTCTATAACGGAAAACAATGGAAATAATATCTTCATTTAAAACGTAATTATCGTCTGTCGCCCTGTCCCTTCTCTCGCTCTCATTCTCCCACACCTCTCTGTCTGCCTGTTGAAGTCTATTTATTGCTCACTCTCCCTTCATGTCTGTGTCCACTCAAAAAGGGTTGATTAATTTACCAAATGCAGCAGAAACAGTAATCTGGCCATGAAAGTGGTGCTTTTTGCTCTACACCACCCACACAACCACTGAACCACTCATCCACCTGACTACCAGTCATTTGTCAATGCATTGGGGGTGTCTATAGACAATGCGACTACAGTTTGAGACACTGCTAAGGCGTGGCAGGGGAGAGGGGGCAGGGGATAGCAGCGAAAGGTAAAACAGTATTGAATGCATCAAATGTGATTACTTCTGTTCGAATGTCACTCCCAACGTTAGTTGATGGCTTTGATCTATTGCCATATCCCTGTTACTTCATTCAATTGAATCCTTGTACAAACCTATCAATAATTAACTTCTATATTGACTAATTGATGTATTCAATACTGTTGAATTGTATATACAATTTGCTAATTTACACAGTCTCCCTCACACATACATACAATACAATTCGTCTGATGTTCTCATCTTCTTTTTGTGACATCAACTTTATAAACATTGTGTCAAATTTTAACTTTAATTAAATGTTAAGTCACATAATTTGTCATTAAAACTTCAACATAAACTGCGCAACTCCTAATTTATGCTATAACAATAGATAAACATCTTGAGCATAAATATATAATCAAATTTATAACCGACTTACAGATGCTCTATAGGCATCTTATACTCTTTTCTTATTAATTATATTTAAGAGCTCAAATTTCAATAGCTTTCAGTATGCAAAAGAGTCCATAAGTTGCTTTACTTTTAATGCAGATCAAGCATATATATGTAGCTGCAATTGATGTGCTTTTACTGCTATAAAATATTCCCAACAGTTGCATGTAATTAAAAATACAACAGAAACTTTATAAAGTCAGATTTGTGTGTACTTTAGCTATGATTTATCAGAGTATATAGACTATATCTATACCCTATACAGAGTATATAAAATAATAACTTTATTTTAGCTAGAGAAAACTATTTACACTTTTGGTTAGTTTACTATAACTTTCGATCTTATATTATGTGTGTGTGTGTGTGTGTGTGTTGTCGAAGAGTATTTAAAGTTCGTTTTGTTGTTGTTTTATTGAGTTGCTACTGTTGTTGTATTTATGGGGAAACGTGTGCACAAAAGTTTTCCACTTACAAACAAGTCACAAGTAAAATACTTACCTTGACTTTTGCCATTGCCGCCCAAGGATATCAGCGTCGAGGGCGTGGGCACGTTTCATAGTTAGTAGGGAGTAGGGAGTAAGGAGTAAAGAGTAAGGCTTAAGGCAGCGACTTAGACCATTACCAACTCATGTGTACCTCACACACACACTCGCATACTGTGGAAGAGGGCAAGACCTAAGCACATGTAACAAATTGCTGGAAAATAAAATACGGCAGCAAAAACAGCAGCAACAGCAGCAGCAGCAACGCAACAGCAACAGCAACAGCAACAGCAACAGCAATTGGCAAACAAAGTAAGCAGCATTTAAACATGCTTTTTCAGCGTAAGTAGCGTGGGTGGGCCACATACAGAGGCGGTTTTGGGTCTTGCCCACTTCTGCAGCTCCACAGTAGATCCACCAGGGAATGAGCAGCTACACACCGAAACCTGCTCTGTCAGTTATCCGTGTACCCTTATAGCAACTCTGAGTAGTAGTAGTAGTGTGAGACTGAGCTTTGGATTCCAACAGTTGGCAAGGTAGCAGCAACAGCTGCTGCAATTGTAGTTGTTGTTGTTGTTGTTCTTAGTGTCTATATTTGTGTGTGTCAATCTGTATGCTGTTAAGTTTCCTTTAAATCACAGTTGCTGCACAAGTTGCTGCTGCTGTGCACATTGTATGTACTATGATAAGAATTTCTTGAAATCTCAAATTACAAAAGGGATTTCCTAGGCAACATGCAACACAAGCTTGACATTTGCTTTCAAATTGATTTAAATGCTGAAATATAATATATACGTATACATAAGGTACAAATTATGTCTTGTTTTACTTTATTAGCATTTAATAAGTTAAGCTTTAAAGCTCTGACATCAGAGCAGGCTAAAGACAACAAATTGAAGTCTAGTATTCAAAGGATTAAGAATTCATTGAAAATTTCAACCAATTATCCAGATGCCATCATTCAAACTAGACTTGGTATTTTTATATGCCCCTCCTCTGCCCCGCTCTCTCTCTCACTCTCTCTCTCTATCTCTTACTAAACTGTTTTAGCAACAAAATATTATTCATTTCAGTGCGCTTAAGAGCTGGAATTTGACAGAGATGCACAAAACAGCAAGCACTATGAATGGATACATTCTTAAGGCTAGGAATATGGATATATATATAAAAATATACTACTAGAGTGTGAGTGTAAGGAAGAGAGAGAGAGAGATTAAATGCCCTGCAACCAGTTCAAGAGGCAGCAATATTTTTGACCCTTGTTGTTTCTGTTGTTGCTGTTGCTTAAATAAACACACAATATACCACTACACAGACAATCATCAGACAGGCATTGAGGCAAAACATTGGCTCACAGGAGATGATATCCTGCTGCTGCTGCTGTTGTTGCTGCTGCTGCTGCTGCTGTATGTTGCCTGTTGCCTTGTGACTGGCAAAATGTTTATAAATATTTTAGAAAATATTCGAAAAACCTTAATGCTGTACCATAAATGCCTGGCAGTTATTGCTGCTACGCTTCAATGCCTTATACCATTGGGATTTGTGTTTATTTGTTTGTTTCTTTATTTGTTTGTGTTGTCAATTTAAAAAGGAAAAGTTAAAGGAGAGGCAAGGAAAGACAAAAAAGAGAAAAGGAAAGGAATGAAATGTAGATAGAATGGAGAAGAAAAGGTTTTTGAGTTAGGTTTTTATTAAGTTGCCAATTGATTTGCATATAAAATTCAAAAATTGATGTTAAGCAAATTCTTGCAACTAACTGGAAAATTGCCTATAAAGAGCGATAAAATTCGAATTTAGTTTGCAATTCGATTGACTTTTGTAATTTTAATTGATGGCAATTTGCAATTTGCCCTTGTGTATGTGTGTGTATGTATATATGTGTGTGTCTGTGTATGAGTATGTATGCAGAACGAGCCATTAACACATTTTAATCTACTGCTAGTTGATGGTTTTTGTGCGGTCGCTGTCGTCCCAGTTGTAAGGGACTCTATAGAGAGAGAGAGAATGAGTGAAAGAGAGGGAGAGAGAGCGAGGTAGAAAGTGAGATAGATAGAGTGAGAAAGAGAGAGAGAGAGAGAGAATGCAACCGGCGCTCTTAATCATCAGCATAAGCAATAATGGGAAACAATTGCCGTCGTCTGCCGTCTGTTTGCAATACCAACCGGGTAGTGGAAGTCGCCTTTTGCTGCCACTGCAACTGCCTCACGACGAGGCAAACTTTTATTGCATTGCCATGTCAACAGCATTCGCAATCTGTGTGCCATTGCACTTAAAATGCGAATGCGAATGCGAATGTGAATTGTGCCGCAAAATGAAGCTACTTGTCTGCACGACACTGATACAGAAACATTCATCTACATATACTTATACACATACACACATACACATATACATATGCATATACAGATACAGAAGATACAAGCTACAGATACAAATACAGCTACAGATATATGAATACAAGACTGGACCAGAGCGAAAGAGATAGTAACAACGATAGCAGCAAGCTGCGGCGAGAGACAAGCTCAACTTTCTGTCCGTCTACTGCATGCCTGCCACATTCAATTAGTGCAACAACACATCCTGCCATCCAGTTGCTGTTGCCGTTGCCATTGCCGTTGCCGTTGCCGTTGCCATTGCCGTTGCCGTTGCTGCTGCATCGTGCGAAAGAGCAACATGAACAGGCAGGCAGCAACAACAGCAACAACAGCTACAACAGCAGAAACAACAACAGGGACACAGCTACACTTAATTTTATTCATTTGACAGTTGCAACATAGCCTCACTTGCTGCCACACACAGGCTGCCATTCACACAAACACAACAACACAGACTTAAAACTGCACATGAATCGCTGCCACACGTATGCCAGCAATTAAGGTCATTCTGCCAGCAGAAAGACAACAACACCAACAACACGAACAACAGCAACATTACCAACAACAACAGCAATGCCAACAAATGCTGTTGCCATATGAACAGAATTATTTTTTAATTATGACATTTTATTGAGTGAACATTAATGCCGAAATGCCAAAAGCAACAAAAAAAAAAACACAGCATCAACAACAATAACAGCAACAGCAACAGCAACAGCAACAAAAAGAAAAAGAAAAATAAAAAACCCTTATTGTTTCCCATTGAGGGGGTGGCTGAACCCATTTTAATGAGCGGGTTAACAGGGTTGTAAATTTCATTGTGCACTGAGCTCAATCAGCCACATACTACCATAAACCATATAACATATACGATATAAGATATGGAACTTTGATGCTGTTAAGTACAGTAAGCCCTAGCTACACAGTGTCAGTGAATGCCATTAAACTGATGCGTGCAATTAGAGACTTGAAAATTGCTTCGTTTATGCTTTAACTGCGGTGGTTTTAGTCGGTAAAAAGGGATTTTAATTGGCTATTAACTAAGTATCAAAAGGATTAAAACATTCAATTGAAATTAACTGTAGACAAGCAACTTTAGTCATGGTAATTCAAAGAAATAATATGTATTACTTAGAGTGCTTAATGATGGTCAACATATAAAAGGTTTACAGTTTACAATATAAACAATAATTGAAAAAATTCAATATATATATCTTTACATATATAATCCGTTATTATAAAATTTCTGGTATTTGAGTGAATTTTTTCATTTACCTTTTGGGCAATGCAAAGAATTTCATTATGAAAAAACGTATAAAGTCACTTTTCATGGATTTTCACACATTTCAATTGTCACAAAACGTATAAAAATTCCATAAATACGCTAATGAAAGACATGGCCAGAACACCAACTGTTCACAATCTGCATGCCATTGCCTCAACATACACACATACACACACACACACATACTTCCCCCATTGCTACACACACACACATACACATACATAAGTTTAAAAAAAATAACATCCATAGTCAATTCATTGTGGTGTGGTGTATATAGCAGCAAGTCCAATAAAGGATACGTATATCAACTCTCGTGCTGGCTATTTGCTGCTCTTGGCTTATACAATTTGATTTCATTTTATACGTATATTTGCTGCAGATACAATTTTGAAGTTACAGTTATGCGCGCACATGGAGATACATGTAGAAATACAGTGAAACGGATGCAGATACATTTCCAGATACAAATGTAGATAAAGTTTTTGAATGTATTGTAAACGTTTGCTGTCACATTGCTGCTGTTCGCCTGTTACTTATAAATGATTTTGTAATTGTGTGTGTGCGTGTGTGTATGTTCTTCATCTATGTGTATGATATGGACGTATGTATGTGTGAGGTATATGTCTGGCTAGAATATTTGCCATTTATGAAACCATTTAACAAGCACATCATAAAAATTCAATTCAATTCTGTGTTTACGTCTACTCGGGACGATATTGCTTTTTAATTGCGGACACAAGCGGAAATTGCTTTCAAACATACACACACACATACATACACTTATACAGTAGCAAGTCTTGCACCATTGACATTTTCATATGTGCTGTGTATGTATTGGATAGGGTGAGCATGAGTAGAATTATTGGCATTTGACTCGAATATTACTCTTAGTAGTATAAGAAATTGCATTGACCTTTTTTTTAATATTGACCCTAAAAATTGTGACCTTTTCACTAGATGCACGTAACTTTCGTATTTTTACTTTTTTTTGCTATTTTTTTTTTATTTTAATTGCACTACTTGCGCCTTGCAGTTTATAATTGGAATCAACTTCAGTCTCAAACTACTTACACTTACACACTCACGCTTACACCCACTTACAGAAACGAAATTTATAAACACACATACAAGCATACACATACGTATATGTACACATACATTCGCATACACATGAGGAAATATAGAGGCGCACTCTCTCATTTAATATGAAAGTCACAGAATGTGAGCTAATTGAAAACACTTGCAATATTTATGAGCAGCGCAACATGTTGCGAAAGCACTTGACTGCTCACCGCCAACATGTTGCTGAACTAATAAAACAACAAAATGATTTTATTATAATGGATTTATAACGCAAGCCAAGAGCAAACAGACACAGTGTAGTATGTAGCGAGAGACAAGCATCGAATAAGAGTACGAGTGGGAGAACAATACAATAAAACGAGTGAAAGAGACATAATAAATTGAAATAGAGAGTGAGTGAATGAGTAAGTAAGTTTAGTAAATAAGTAAGACAGAGAGCGATTTACTAGGTGAGAGAGCGGGAGTGAGCGAGAGAGAGAGAGAGAGATAAACCGAACAAAATGCACTTTGAATTGAGACGCAAACGCGGCAGTGGCAGTCCATTAAGCGCAATGTTGTTGTCATCATTTAATGCTTTTGTTGCTTATTGCGACTTGACAGCCGTCCCAATGTCTGTCTGTCCATTTATCGGAGGGACTCTCTGTTTACGTGTGCGTGTGCTTGTGTGTGTGTGTGTGTGTGTGTGTAAGTAAACGAGAGCACATTTAACTTTGCGTGTGCGCATTTGTATCTCATTGTTGGTGCGCTGCTTGTTGTTGGGATTTGTCTGCAGCATAAATGGGGCCCCCACAGTGATGTTGGCAGCAGCAACAACAGCTGCGTTCGTATCACCAGCATCAGCAGCAGTATAAGCGTCAGCGTTAGCATCGCTGTCGACGTTAACGTTAACGTTAACGTTAACGTTGGCGTCAGCGCCGGTTGGCTTAAGTGAAGATATTTATAATAAGTTTATTTGCTTGTACTTTTCGTTGCGCCTTGCATTGCCTCCGGCATGTTGCCAAGCCATCCTTGACACGCAACATGTTGCCATTGCCACGTTGCCAATGCCCAATGTTGCCTGGCTCGTTTGCCGCTGTTGGGCATTCACATTCACAATCACATTCGCAGTTGTAAATTGACGTTTTGCGTTAACGACCGTCGGATTCATCGCAGACATCGCACTGTTTGCTGTTTTTCGATTTTGTTGCCATCGTCATTGTCGTTGCCGACGAAACTCGTTGCATAAAGTAAGCCAATATTAAAACTCGTATAAAACCAAGTTAAGCTTGAGCACTGCTTTGACTTTGGCCACCAATCGTCGACGATTGCAACACAATTTGTTTTGCATGCTTCTTCCTATTTTTGGCACTCAATGTGTGTGTGTGTGTGTGTGAGTGTATATATATATATATGATTCTTTTAGCGTTTTCTTAAGTGCATGCTGAGTTGTTTCAACTTCAACTTCATCTCACCACAAAACAACATCATCTTATTATTGATATACCCTGTATAATATTGGTAAGAAGAGCATATTTATGTTATGTTTATATAATAAGAGTCTAGAAGAACAAGAATTAGGCCTTACTATAGAGCTCTCTCTTATCTACATTGCATAAAACTTGTACTACTATTTTAGGTACAGGGTATCGTTGAGTTAGGCATACTTGATTGGATTATTATTACTTTTAACTTTTTATAAGAACAACAGACTTGATTTCTACCATAAGCTGGGACTTACTTCGCAGAACTCTCCATTGTTTGACGCCCTTCAAAGAGCCCAGCCTTAATTTGACTTAACTTTAATAAGCAATCAGAGTTGGTAGTGGAACAATTGTTGTTATTTTTATTGTTGTTTTAATGAATTTTACAAATGATGTTTGCCTTACCTTAATTATTATTGTTATTGTTGTTGTTTTTTATACTTATATCATTTCACTTATTATTAATTTATATTGTTCTTGTTGTTGTAGTTCAAGTTACAAGAGGTCATTATGTTCAGAGTTAGCCAACTTTTTATACAACATTAATAAACATATTTTTTAATAATATTATATGTAATTTGTATTCAATAGAAAACAATTAAAAGATCAAAAGTAAGTTAATCATAAAAAATATTTTATATAAATTTCAAACTTGTTATAATCAAAATATTTTCTTGTTTCAATCTTTATGTTCAATTAAGTGGAAATAGTTTCTAACACAACGACGAGTTCCAATGAATTTGTAGTTTATAATATGAATATGAACTCATTTATACGAACTGTATACACTGAAAGAAATATGTCAAAACTATTTGCTTAACATTCTATTGAGTTTTGAGTAAGTCTAGGGTATCTATATATTCGTTAAAAAGGTTGCAAAGGTTTCACTACTTGACGGACTTTCAAAATTTATTATGATTAATCGGCGTTATCAATAGCATAACGCCTATTAATAAACACAAAATACACAGTACACTGCCACCCTTATAGCTAATTGAGCTCGTTTATATAAAGTATATACATATACATATATATATATACATATAAGTATATATATAGTATATATAGATACTTTAGTTATAACAAATTGCTTAGTTGACTAATTTTCCAAAGCATTGTAGATTACGACATTAAAATACAATGAAAGCAATTGTTAGTCCACGACCCGTAGCAGAGTTCTCAGGAAATGAAATTATACACCAATTATTGCACAAAAAATAAAAATAAAAATACAATTAACAACAACAACAACAGTAGAAGCAGCAGCAGCAGCAGTAGCACCTCAAGCAACGATAACACAGCAATTATAAAACAAAATATTAAAAGCATATTTAAATATATATAATTTAAAGAAAATCGAAAGCAATAAAAAGGGATTTTTTATTTTAATTGAGTATGGTATGAAAATAGAATTAGAATTAAGATGATTAATCAAATAATAAATCTCAGTGAGCAATTAAGAAACGTTAGACAAAAGCAGCCAAGCAAACGGCAAGTGGCAGGCGGCAATCGGCAACGGGCAGCAGGCACTGCCAATAAAAAATATAAAATATAAAAAAAAGATCCCATGGAAAGCTGTTGGCTTGGCATTAATTAGCGCTAAACGCCGTCACTGACACGACAACAACAACAGCAACAACAACAACAACAGCAAGCACGACAACAACAAGAAAGTGAATGTCTGTGAGCGTACGCCCTAAAGCAGCGACAACAAAAGCAATAGCAACAGCAACAGCAACAGTATAAGCAATAGTAACAGAAACAGAAACAGAAACGGCACCAATCCAATCCATTTACGGAGCAACGCAGCATCCGCCGCCAAGTTATTAAAGTACGAGTACATATAACTCAATTATAGAGAATTAAAAACAAACTCAGCAGCCAACGTTTGCCAGCAATGCCAGCTGAGCTACGTCGGCAATTTGCAATGCAAAAACGATACACAGACGTTGCCAGCGTTGAGGAATCCTCAATGCGCAGACAAACAAGCAACAACAGCTAACAACAACAGCAACAACAACAACAACTAAAACGAAACAACAAGAAAAAGAAAGAAAAACAAAAACAAAAACAAAGGCAACAATCAAAGCAATAAAATACATTCAGCATTTAATAATCATCCGAACAGCCATAAAGCGAAGCCGACGTCGCTGCCAGCATTAGGAGCAGCGCAGAGGAATACGATACAAAACACAAGCCTAAAATACTCGCAATAAAAGCAAAAGCAACATGTTGCTAACATATATAGCAACATATACGGCAAGCAGCAATAAATTTATGAGTTCACACACTGCCAGCAATAACAACAACAATAACAACAGCAATAACAACAACAATAACAACGCCAACAACAAATACAATTAAGCCGTAATGCATATGAGAATTTGTGTATTTGTGTGCTTTATTGCTGTGCGTTATATTCACGTGCGCCGCGACTGTTTGTATCTCTGTCTATGCATATATAGCTTATGGAGCTCATAGAGCGTCCTGTTTGTTGTTGTCTATGCGCGCGTGTATGTGTGTGTGTGTGTGTGTATATATATGTGAGAGCATACCATAATTGTAATTATAGTAATATGCTTTATGATGGTTGCCTCGTTTAGCAACCCCCACACAAAATCCCCATACAAACACAAGCATATAAACATATACATATACATATACATATTTATATACATTGAAACATATAGAGGCAAACAAACTGGCAGACAAACGGACAGGCAGACAGAGAGCGCTTGGCAGCGACGCTGGCGCTGCGCTTGTCCAAAATGTATCTAGATACATAATTGCCACATTCAGTCGTCGTTAAATAGTTGCACGGCGCAGTTCACAAGCTACAGCAGCAATAGCAATACCAACAGCAACAGCAATAGCAACAGCAACAGCAACAGCAACAGCAACAGCAACAGCAACAAGCAGCAACAGTTTCCAGTCGTCATCGGTCGTTGGCTGTTTGTTGTCGTTGCCAACGTTGTTCGACGTCGTTGTCGTTGTCGTTGTCGTTGTCGTTGTATTGTCGTTGAAATCGTTTTCGTGCTTTATAGCATTCGTTTAGAATCGCTGCCATCGTTGTCGTGGTCGGTATTCGGTATTTGATAACGGATTGTGCTGTCGGTGCCCATTTAATACACTCAAATTGTTAGCATCATCGTCATCATCGTGAACAAACTGGACGACTAAAGCGTACGCGCAAAACGTTTAACAATATATCTATCTGAAGTGTTACGGATCCGGATACATTTATCCGTATTGTTTGTCGGGTAGGCGTTAGATGTGAATCATTATCTTAAGTTGAAATCAATTAACACGCCAGCTTATTACAAAACGTAATTATAATGAGGCATAGGCTATTAATATAGTAGAACCAACGACCCCCTCAGAGACACAAAGTGAACTATTTTAATTATGTGTGTAACAGCAACAACAACAACAACAACAACAATAACAATAATAACAACAACTTCATATATACACAATGTGCCAGAACAACAAAAGTAAAGAGAGGCAAGAGCAGTCACGCATGTGTAAATGTATCTTAAAGTGTATGCGTGTGTGAGTGAGTTTATATATGTGTGTGTTTGAGTGTGTGCGCGCCGCTTTTGTGTCCATTAGTCACACATGAAACTAATTAGCATTTGGGCTGTTTGTTATTGTCGCATTTGCTGGCCAAAAGAATTAGCGCGACAAACGACGTCAAGCGGCATTCACATTTCGCGATATATTTACTTATGCATATGGCCTATACAATCTTATACATATAACATATGTATACTATATATATATATATATACATATATATATATATATATATGTATTTAAATGTGAGTGTTTGTGATATGTATAAATGTATATCGTCTGGGTATTTATGTGATTTGAATTGTGGCCACATGCGCTTCAGCCGACGGCAATCAGCGATGAAATTTATAAGACGACAACAAAGATTTCTTGTGCTCAATTAACATGAACATCAGCAACAATAAACACTTTGGAATCATGGCGCTAATTGTTGCCGTGTGGCGTCTGTGTATCTGCAAGATATTCACACTTAAAGCTTCTATTGTTCAGAGCTAGACCAGCAACTGTTGACCATATACAACTATATATATATATATACTAGTACACATATAAGTGCATATATATACATAAATAGACATATATGTATATGTATAAGTATAAGTGTGTATATAGAGATATTTTCCGTTCGCACGCTCCGACGCGACCAATTTGTCAATTGAGGCGCTGACAGGTTACGCAGCCGCAGTGTTGTACCTGTCCGGCAATTGCTTTTCGAAGCTGTTCATAAATAAGTTATGAGCTTGTGCAAAAATGGAAATTGTAATTTTCACAAAAATATTTCAATTACCCAATTAAATTCAGTTTTCGTTGAGGTGTTATATATATATTTATGTACATGTATGTGTGTGTGTGTGTGTGTATGTTTCTGTCACAAATTGGAGTCAACTTTATTGCCGGCCGTGTGTTCGTTTCTCATTAATTACTTGACGATTGTTGCTGTTATTGTTATTGTTATTGTTATTGTTGTTGGTGTTGGTGTTGGTGTTGTTATTGTTATTATTGCTGTGAGCGCATGTTAATAACAACAACTTAAATATATATATAAATAACTATGTACATTATTATATGTAAAAAAAAAAAAAAAATACTGCAGAAATTGCTTTTTATCCCAAAAGTTCAAGTTTTAATTGTCGGAACGTGCACAACGTTAATAAAAGTAAACAATTAAATAAACGTAATTAATTTTAAATTGGCAAACGAAGCAGCTAAAGCCAGTTAAACAACGCAGCGAAAATTTCTATACTTAAGTGTTTGTTTGTGTTTATTTATACAACTGTATATATATATGTGTGTGTGTGTGTGTGCGTGTGTGTATGAATCTGACCTGCATAATGTCTTTACCCTTTAATTTACCCTTTCATTCCCCTAACCATTTCACACAAATCGAGTTGATAAATAATAAAACAAATTGATTTTATCACATATTTACCAATAATTTTAGTAAATTATCAACTTGTTATATAAATACCAAAGGCATTTTAGTATAATATAAAATAATTACTTGATAACAGACTTGTAAAATGATATATATATATATATATATATATATACATATAGGAACGCTACTTTGTAATGTGAAATTATTAGAATTTACAATCATTATTTCTATATAACAAACTATTTTTATAACTAATGATATCATATTTATATAGTATAATTATCCATTCAGTATATTATGATATCTAAATGATAACCAATCTTAAGTTGTATTACATATAGTATTATCTATGGTACCCACCCCTATATATATTTACTATTACTACGATAAATAATACTCCCTCCATAATATCGATCGATATGTTATCTATATTCGTAGTACGTGATAATTGAATAAACTTTGCAACCAAGTGAATCGTTCATTCATCATAATTGAATTCATGTGAATAAGTTTCATAGAGAGATAAATTAACCTCCATAGATATAATGCTATAAATCTAACTGAAATTGTATAGATATTATATGGAAATTTATATTTTGCTAAATCATTGTTTAAATCTGATATTTTCTGTAATAAAAGATTAAGTTTAAGTTGAACCCAGAGCTTAATTATTCCTAGTTATTTGTTATTTAGTTATAGTTTATAATTATATGAAATTTATATATTAAAAAAAACTCAGCTACTCATCATGTTTACTTGATTTTATAGTTGATAAAATTCAAATTATTATTATTTGCTAATATTATTACATTAATATTATATTAAAAATAGCAAAAAAAAATTTCAGAAGCTTCATTAAATTTGACATAATTAAATTATATATATGTTGAGATATAATTAAATTTATGCAATTTTGTAATAATATTGTTGCGAAAAGAATTTTACTCGATAAACAATTAGTTTCATTTGTTTTTAGCAAATGTCAAGGGAAGAGATATATATACATATATTTATATATATATATATTTATATTATAATTTTTAAGTGTTTGCCAAATTAAATTTTTAGTCAAATTAGATTTGTATTTTGTATAAAAACGTAGCTGACAGTTTAATTGAAAACCAGAAAACCAGACACCGAGACAAATGAATGAACCACGTTATTGCATTTAATTGAATCAACAATATTACGCATACGCACCGTGACAATGGGCTTATGTGGAAGGCTTGGGGGGAGGAGAGGATAATAGGCAATGAGTAATAGGCAACGGGCAGTGGGCAACGGGCAATTATGATACCAGAACACATTTAAAATGTAATTAAAAATTAAATAAATGAAAAGTAACAAATTGTGTAACTAATATCAGAAAAAACAACTGAAATGCATTCGAATTAATTTACAAAAAATACAAAACAAAAAATAAAAATTAAAATGGCCACAATAATCAATAATTGTCAACTGACTGGCTAATGAATTAATTACATTATTCGATGGCTTTTATTTTGTTATATTATTTATTTCTTTTTCCTTTTTGATTTTTTGTTTTGGTTTCTTGCAATTCGTTTTTCAATTTCATTTCATCAATTTTTTAATTGCAATAGTCAAGCGTTTGTATTATTTTTATTTTTTCTATCTAACTGTCTATCTTGTGTGTCTTGCCTGTGTATGTATGTATTTATGTATGTGTGTGTGACGCAATTTAATTAAGCAAAGTGGATTAATTTGCGACTCGTTAGACTAATTAAGGATTATCATCATCATCATCAACAGCGCCAGCGCCAGCAGCAGCAACAACAGAAAGAGCATTTTGAACTTTGTTATGTAAAAAAGAAAATTACCAAAGGATATGTGAAACAAAACACTAAAAACAAAACGTGACCTTTAAAAATAAAACTACAAATAAAATACTGAAACACACAGAGAAAGAGAGAGAGAGAGATAGAAGAAGACAAGAATATAAAAAAAAAACGTTTAATTGGATTTTTGACGTCAATTGCTTGAAGCATTTTTCACTGAGGTAAGTAACCTGCGACACAATGTCAATATATATTAGCGATTAGTACCGTTAATTGTAACATTGATTACAGGAAAATTTTTTAATCTTTTATTTAGTTTTGCAATTATCAGATAGCTATGGGAAAGAGTAGTATTGAATTATTGTAAATTTATTTAATAAAGCAATTTCAATAAAACAGTTGAACGCAGGTATCCATCCATCTATCAATCTGGCCAGCTCTCATTGATACCAGCAACTATAAACAGCTGTATAAAATTACAGTTGACAAAACTAAATGTCTTATCATTGATTGTTTGTCAACAATTATGTAACTGTTAGTAGTAATCATCCTGTTGCATTATCCCTATCTGATGACACCATTGCCCTATGTTATGGGAATTCCCCTCATTGTCATTAACTGATAAGCATTTCGAGTATTGTCTACAGCCCTTTTGCTTTTTTGAAAAAGGTAAAAGGAAGGTAATGGATTTTAACATAATCGAAAAGTAAAAGAAAGGTAGAATAATTTTCGTAGACCCCATCAAGTATATATATTTTTGATCTTGACGACTAGAGGAGTCGATCTAGCACTGTCTGTTCGTCTGTCTGTTCGTCTGTCTGTCTGTTTGTCTAGTCTGCTGTCTGTCTGCCTTTGTGTCTACCTATCCGTCTGGCAGCCCACCCATATTAAGAGCAACGAAATTTCGTATATTCGTACGCTATACGAGTTTATGTTAGATTTTCGAAATTCTCCCCCCTGACCCTCGAAGTATGAAAAACACGATTATTTCGAAATGTATAATAAATATAATATTTTTGATCTTCGTTCTTAATTTCATCAACATTGAACAAAAAACTCGAAAGTTATGCAACATTAAGTATCGCGTTATAATGCATATAGAACTGTGTAGGTGGGAAAGGGGTGGGGATACTCGAAGTTAAATAAGCCCAACTAAATCTGTCTTGTTTTTATTTTTATTTTTACAATTGTTTACCTAGACAGGCACGCGCTTACAATTAATAGATAATAATTTATATTATATATATAATAGAAATCGACAAAATAACAAAATATAACAATTTGATCAATATTAAGCTATTTATAAAAAAATAAGTGAGTCGGCAAAATAATTCAAATTACTAAAATTTTAATATATTATTTTTCATCAATTGATAATTAATTAATTGAGATTAGTTTTTACAACTTTGTTTTGCTTTATTGTAAGCTTGTCCTTGACAATCAAAAAACAATTGCGGCTGAACTGCTGTATAGAATAATCACTATAAGTTTCCAACTAAAGTACATATAACTGTACATAAATGTATTAATAATTGGTATAATTATAAAAGTTATGTTTACAGCTATATAGAATACGTTCAAATCGACTATTTTCAGTTCCAAAAATTTGTTGTTATTTCTGTTTTTATTGTTTAAAACAATGTGGAAAATGTGATGAAATAGCACTTTTTACATCAGGTACTAGGACACAGTCATACTTACACCCACACCCAACACATACACATAGATTCATATTCATAAACCTATATTACCAATTACGAATCAGAAATCAGAAACGTAGAAAGCAAAGAAAAAAAAAATAAACTTGCTACAAATATTTTAATTGTAAACAAACCAAATGAATGAGGCATCAATTAACACAACAGCTGCCACAGAGTTAAGTAACCATATCATTTTACTTATACATGTAAATAACTCATATATGTATATATATATATATACAGGTATATATCTACTTATATTGTATGTATAATTATCAATGAATGTTAAAGAAAATATAAAATTATAGGCAAACAACGTGTCAAAATATAATTGACTTAGATTAATGTCTAAAATCTGATACAGTTGATCTAGCTAGAAGTTGGCTATGAATAACAATTCAATATAATAATTGATACAGTAAATACCAAGCATAGCTAAGATTTCCAATTTCATTCACATTTAAGACTACTTAAATAACTCTTATTCATAGTTATTCATATAAACAGAATGATCATTTGAATTGAAGTAATTTATCGCATAACTGGTTCGTATTACATGCTTAAATTAATTAAATTGTTACTCAAACTACTTTATGATAGACAACTGTATGAAATGACTAACTGACGAATTGCCTTAATGTTAAACCGGTATATCGACTTTGCCATAAGCTATGCGCCTGTTTAAACAAAATCTGGCGGCATTTAAATGTTGCCGCCGATTACGCAAAAATTATAGAAAACCATTTGCGTCTCAGATTACCATCCAACAGCAAATTATTAATTTGATCTTTAAACAAATTAGAAATAACTAAACATACATATATATATATATATAATTATATTACTATATATATATATATATATATATATATATATATATATAAATAGCAATCTTAATTGTAATCTATTATGGTATAGCTTGTTTCAATTAAAAGTATAAACGAATTAATTTGCACAATCGCGATATGATTATGCGACTTTGATCAAGATAAACATGAAATAATCTTATTACCAAAAGGATTCATTCAGCCTAATTAGCTGGTTTTATCCTTTATAAAGTCTTCAATTACAACAGCCAATGGCAATGAAAATTATATGCTTGAACTTAAAAGGAAAATGCGTTGCAAGTTGCAGTTTACTTTTGCCGTCTTAGCTGTGGCTGCACAACTTTGTCGTAGCAGCTTCAGGGGGAGGGCAGGTGTTGGGATTTAGTGAACAGAAAGAGATAGAGAGAGAATAGTAAATTAGCACAAAGCACCGTTGACAGAAAATGCAAAGCAAATAGCTAAAAGTGAACGAACGAACGACGAACAGAAAGAAAAACAACACAAAAATAAATACATGCAGCAATTATGCGAAACAGTTTCAGCTGTCAAGAATTGTAGAAGAAGAATAATTTCTGCAGGGCAGCTGCTCTTTGGCATAGGGGAATAGAGGGGAAGATACTTAGAATGTGTAAATAAGTAAGTAATTAAGTGGATTGTTAGGTATACAATAGTTAAAGCGTACTTAAAGATGAACTAGATCAGCTACCAAGTAACTCAATAATAGATAAACTAGTTTTATATACCTAAATTTTGTGATTATCTGTACATATATATATATATATATATATATATATATATATAGACAATGTAATATACTTAAGGCCACACAGAGAAAAAAAGGTACTCAACAGACAAAAACTTTCAAATATTTAAGCCAACTTGTGCTCAATTTTCAATAGCTTTTGTCTGCTTTTAAGCGTTTAACAACAATTCTGGTAACATAAAATCTGAACCAGTTTATAAACATGTTTCCATCAGCAAAATATTATTAGTAAGTTTTTTGATTAGCATATTTAATACCTGGATGTTGGTCAGTTTTGATAATAAATACTTTGCTGATTAAATGAACGAATTACCTCAAAAAAAAAAATATATATATATGAAATAAAATTCAAACGGTTAAGTGACGGTCAAATATGCAATTATAAATTTCTTATTAATTTTAAAAATATATTAGTGTTGATATATATAAAATTAATATGTTATAATTCGCACTTACATACGTATATAAATATATATATATATATATATTAAATATTGCTGTATAAATAAATACATATATATACCCTCTATATTCCAATTAGATTCTAATCAAGCAGTTCCAAGAAATGGACCTAATCTTAAGTGCGCGTATTATACGACTAGGCACTTAATTAAGATGCAAAAGAGAGAGATAGAGACAGAAAGAGAGAGAGAGAGAGGGATAGCAACGAAATCGTCAGTTAGTTAATGCATCAATTGATTATTGTCGTCAGTCAAACAGGCAGTGCAACAGTGACTTAAGCAAAGGCAATCGTTGCAGTTGTGCTGTGCATCAGAAATTGAAACTAATTAGCAGACACAGCGGCAAATGTTGCTGTTAACTACACGCCCATTTTCATAGCAGCCAATTGGAAAATTTGCATTTAGATAGCCAATGACAACATCAACATTCCCAATAATAGCTGCAACATTGGCAAGAGGTAACGTCAATAACAGTTGTAACAAGACCATTTTAAGAGTTGGTTAAAACAAATTAGACCACTGCAAGGCAACAGCAACAACATAAACAACAGCAACAGTAAGAAGTAATGCAACAGGCATAAAAAATTATACATACTCGTACAATTAACAAGAGCAGTTGAAAGCGTATAATGAATATCATTCAATAATTGCTAAAATGCTATGCGTAACACTAATACTTGTACATAATTATTAATTGCAATCCAATTTTGGCTTTAACATAAGCGCAAACAAGTTTCAAACGCGGCCTAAATGCAGTCATGCGGCTTCCGTGCTGCGCTGCTTGAATGTTATTTTAATTGAATCATTTTTAGCTATAAATTCAAAGCACATACACACACACACACACACACACACACACAGACCGACAATCATACATTCACTCAAATGCGATAAAAATATGCATAAAATACTTAATACACACATGCATACATACATTTATATATACATATATATACATACATACATTGGTAATATTGTTGCCTGCCAGTCAGACATCAAATCAAATTGAATAAACGCGGTCCATTACTCTCCCAGTGATTTTGCCAAATGACTTCATTTCATATCAATTAGGTTTATTGGGCCGGTGTGTATAGCGCAGTGTGTGTGTGTGAGTGTGCAAATGTATGACTACTTCATAGTATGAGTTTTTATTAAAGCGGCACGGTCATATAAAAAACGCAAGCTATACACATACACACACACACACACACGCGCACACATATGTATTGCCGTGCCTTTTGCCCATGGAACGAACCTGAACCTGATTCATGTGCTTAATTGCTTTGGAGCGTGTGACGCTGCCGCTGTCTCTGCATTTGCTCTGTCTCTGTCTGTGTCTCTGTCAACGTTAGCGTCAACTTCGACGCAAGCATAGCCACAGACGCAACAGAGCAGCAAAAAGCTATGAAATCGAATTGTGTGCACAAATAACAGCTACAAAAGGCATAAATATTGCCTGGGTTCAAGCGCTGAGTCTGGCAACGTGCTGCAGCAGTTTTCAATAAAAATGACAAAAACTGTTTTTGACACAGTCGGAGAAAAAAAGTAAAACAAATATAGCCTAGTCTAGTTTGGCCTGTTTACTGAACACCCTTTACTCGTAGAAATAACATTAAATGGAATAGACTTATAAAAAAAAAGGGTAAACCCATAAGAAAGTCGTAAAAAAAATTTGTGCTCTAAGTTTGATTAAGTTAGTTTTTGCTACTAATTAGGTATACAAATACTTTGTTCCGCGTTGTTAATCCTGTTTTAATTGCTACAGGGTATAAAAAGTAAAGTAACCTCATAAAATATAAGCTAGGCAGTTGAAGCAACTCAATATCGACTTGCTACTGGGGATTCAAATGAAATAGCATAAGCGATATTTAAAAATTCCGTAAAGGCAACAAATTATATTGACTTTAACTACGAACATGGTATGGGAATAGATCTAGAGATACAAATGAGAGTTATAAAAGCTATTATCGCTTGGTTTTCTATCAAAATCTTTGAAACTATAATCAACTGTGACTACTGTGCCAAAGTTGTTTTTAATTTCCACTATATTGTTTTCAAATGTAGCTCCTAAAATGTTTATGACTAGCAAAAACATAAAACTTATTTTAACCACCCACTTCATGTTATATTCGTATTCGGTTAGTATTTTTTTTTATGATGACTATTTAACCAAATGAATTAATCCTAACTAAGTATTGTTAAGCTGGGGTTACAAAAAAAAATTAAACAATATAAACATATGTATATCCAAATAATTTCCATCTTATCTACATATTTGAATTGCCTAGCCCGTTTTTATAACCCAATTTAGTGACCCAAAAATGCAATTAAGTTCTGCTCGATAAAAATAGCCATTTTATGTGATTTTTTTATCAGGAAGTCAAACGCCCACCCGCCCCCAAAAACAAAAAAAAATACAAAAAAAAAAAAACAGCTCTGGCAATCAATCTTAGATATTGTCGTTCGTTCGTTAGTTGCTAGCTGATAAGAAACGACACCGCAATTAGATAGCTGCATCGAAGATAAGCGAAACGCTTTAATGAGGCGACCGGGCCCGCTCATAAAAGACAGCGCTACAAATTGCGCGCTGAACAAAGTTACGACTCGAGTCGAGTCGGAGAAATTTCATTTATGACTTGTTAATTAGTTGGGCAAACAACAAACTACAAAAACAGCAGAAAACCAAAAAAACGAGAAACTACCACCACCACAACTTAGACTTACCGAACTTTCAAATAAATGCGCCCAAATATCGTTTCGCAACACTGCAATATCACAAATATTACTCTCAATAATATCATCATACAACACTTAAAGCCAACAGCTGATCGTCTCTTCGTTAGCCGGCAAAATGTTGTGCACGTTGTTGTCAAGTGTTTACCGGAATAGCTCCGTTTAATCAAAATAAACAATGTGAATTATTCGATTTGTGTAACATAGCAACCGACGGCTATTTTAAGAGCTTGTTGACGTTTCGTTTTACGTATTTATTTCATTTCACAGCGGCAACAACTCAAAAGCAAATCGTCCAGTCAAAAATAATTTAAAATAAAAACATCTTAATAAAATATTGCTGCCATAACAAAATGAGTTTTGAGTTGGACACAAAAACGATTTGCGCCGATCTGGAGAGCAGTGAACATCGTAAGAGAAGCAATGTGCTCAGCAAGCTCCGTGAAACTTGCGAGAATGCACCTAAAGACGTAAGCACCGAAGCAGTTGCGGCAGAATTTGATGAACTCTATTTGCATCTGCTAAAATGCTATGATGATCGATTTGAGAGTGTGCGGGGTCATGCAGTAAACGCAGTGAATGCTTTTCTCAACTTACTGCCCCCACTCGACTTTCATTTGCTAAATGTGGTGTCGACACTTTGTGAACGTATGGGGCAAGTGGAGACGGTGGAGCCCAGCGAAGAGATACGCTTACTGTACATTGAACAACTTCATTTGATGGTATTGAAATACGTGAAGATGGGAAATGTTGGCGTTTTTCGTGAATGCTATGCACAGGTGGTGAAGATACTAATCAAATCAATCAAGGATGATTATGCTGATGTGCAGCGCAAGGGATGTGCCACATTGGTTGAACTAGCGCGCGTGGCAGATACATATGAGTTGCAGCCGTACACCGAATCACTAGCTGTGGCTTTGTATACAATGTTAAATCATAGACACTCGGCGTCACGTATTTCAGCCATAGAAGCTATAGCCAGAGTCAGCCTACATTTAGATGCCGGCGGAGAGAACATGCGTCGGCTAATAATGGAAGTATCACCGCTACTAATGGACTCCATGCCATTGGTGCGATTGGAGTGTGGCAAAATGGGTGTGTTGATGCTACTGGAGCTCAGGGATCGCTACTCGTTCTTTGAGAGAATTTTACCTTTAGTCTTATGCTGCCTTAAGGATGACTCGCCAGAGGTTTTGGAGGAAATTCGTCCACTTTGGGTAAAGTGCGGTGCTCTATACTATGATGAGAACGAGGCAGAGCTTTCACAGCAAGAAATATGTGACCCGCAAGTTGAAAACTATCCAACTGGTGTGCAGCGTCCCACGATCGGATGTCGTGGCTTAGTGCAGCGCGCTCTGCGACTGCTGCAGCTGATCGCACGGGAAGCTAGCGACTGGAAGGACAACGTACGTCTTCACTCTCTAAAGCTTCTTTATCAATTCGTTCTACACGCCGAAGCGGCCATGACAGCCAAATTTTTTGAAGTCTATCCCCTTGTATCGCAAGCTTGTTGTGATCATGAAACCATTGTCAGCACCGAGGCTAAAAAGGTAGCAGATCTGCTTGGTCGACTTATGCAGTATGATGCCTGGATTAATCATGGTTTTGATGGCTTGGAACGTAATGCGCGTGAATCATTCCTGAAATGCTTTTACTATATGTTTAGTTCCTCTTTGGGTGGCACCTACGAACATTTGCTACGCCTGTGCAAACTGTTAAAATGTTCGGATTACTCGCACACATTAAGACCAGGATTTCAACTCTACATCTTGAAGATGCTGGAAACTGTGATGGATAAGTCAAGTCGTGTTACAGCCTCATTGGAACAGCTTACTGACATGTACGAGCATATCTATGTGGCCGCAATGAAAGTGATGGCTTTGTCTTACTCCCTCGAAAGTGAAGACAATGAAAATGTTAAACGTGGTCTGGCGATTTTAGAACGGCTTGTGAAATTGGAGGATACCTCGTTGGGTGAGCTGCATGAGCGTTGGTTAGCTGTAGTACTGCTTGATGTGGAAAACTTGGATGCAGCAATAGATGAGAATGCCGAACCGGTACTAATGCTATACGGACTTATCCATTTAGCTCACATACGATCGACCTACTTGCCGCAGCTTATGAAAAAGGTTAAAACCGTATTTGAACATTGTTCTGACACAGCTCAGGTGCGTATCTTCAGCATACTGTCCATAGTTTCTTTGAAATGGTCAGAAACTGTTCGTGTGGAGCGAGAAGCCAGCACACAGCTGTTGAGCTGCTTTGTCACTGAAATTATAGAGCCTTACTTAGCATGGAAAGCAGGCGCTTGCGCCGAGTCAATGCGATCCATGGCCATGGCCACATTGTGTGCATTGGCTCAGGGCGCCAGGGAGGAGACCCGCGAAGTGCTGCCATCACTAGCCAAGTATATGACCAGCTTGCTGGAAGATCGCAATGTGACCACACGTCATTATGCAATTAAAGCTATGTGCTACTTTGAAGGCATGTCGGTGGATGATTTTAAACCATTGGCCTATGCAACAATGCAACGTATGGATGATCCATCGGCAGGAATACGTCTTATAGCGGCTAGAGCGGTAGGTAACTTGCGTCCTGTATTTAAAACAGCAGCTGAGGGTGAGAAAGCACAGCTTGAACATGAGCGTGAAGTATGGGAAGCGTTTATAAAACGTGCCATGGATATTTTACTACTGTATCATGAGACTCCTGAAAAAGAGATGCAGGCAGCAGCACAAAAATCACTCAAACAATTGGTTAAACTACACCCGGAATCCTGGGAGGAACGTTATAGACGCGCCCTCTCCATGACGAGATGCAAGGATGAGCTTGTTGACCTTTATGGGCAAATGAAAATCAAAGATAAAGATGAAGGTGAAACCGAATATGTAAAGGGAATCAAACCTGAAGCAGAAAACGAGCAAAAAGCAGATATTGAAGAGGCCAAAGAAAGCGCAGACAAAATTGAAGTCAATGATGCGACAGATACATTAACCGCTTAGTACAACAACTTTTAAACATATGGCTTTAAATTTAAAATAGCTCTTAGCGTTTTCTTAATTTCCTCTAAAATGCATATTTGTAAATGTTATTTTTCGTTCCCATTTGCCCGTTTACGTTAATTGCCCGATCTGTCGAATTTTGAGTAGCAAATTAATGTAAACAAATTCGCGTCTATATACGTATTCAAACGGTAAACTGTACAGCTGCGATAAATGAAATTGCATTAAGCATTAAAAACAATTTACAAATCGAATCACAAAATTTTCTTTGTTTATTTGTTCATAGCGAAAAGATTTTGTTTGATGAATTCGCTTGATGAATTGTTGAACACCGACCGAGTCCCGTGGCGCAGAACGCTAAAGGCGATTTATTATTATAGGCAGCGCATATTGCATCATAAAGCACAAAAGTAAATTTATTAAAATTTAGGTTAAAGGCCAAATACTTTTCAAATACATTAAGTACAATAAAGTAACCATAAAACTACATTTTAAATACATATTTCCATTCGATACGCATCAGATACTTTAGCATTATGTCTGGGATTATATTCCTATTGATGTAGTTCATATGTTTGATGAACATCCCTCAATTGTGAATATATTCATAATAATTGATTTTATTTGATATATATATATACTATTTTGAATCTGTGTTAAGTACGATATGAACGGTATTAAAATGAAAATTAAATGAAATTTTCTTTTATTATTTTGAAATGAAGCAAATATTTGGACTGTATCATTGCCATTTAAAGTTGAACAGTAAATGAAATTGTATTTCTGTATAAAATCCTTTTGTACAGTATGCTATACAAATAGCTACATATGAATATACTTATGTATATATAAAAATATATATTTATGTATATATTATATATGGGTAAAAAAGCTCGATATTATTTTAAAAAATGTTTTTGTGCTTGTTAAAGTTAACTTTTTGGCAATGAAAATAAAAACATTAAAGAAATATTATTTTTACCATACCGAATATAAAATACACTCACAGCCATATAAAAAATTTGTTTTTCTATTATTTACGAGTCTTATAGATATTATATCTGAGCAGATATAAGAACAATCAATTGGTTTTTTGGCGTAGGTGCGATATCGATTTCTTTTTTCTTGATTTTAAATTTGACCATTCAAGGTAATAAAATTTTGGGTGTAACCAACACGTTTTGTATATGATTACTTTTATAGCAGTATTTTTATTATAGCCTTCATGCATAACACAAAGAAATTTATCATTAATATCATAGATAATATCCATGATGTCTGAATAACACGTCCCTAATATGTGTCAGGTCACATATATATAAACACAGAAAATAACATACAGAAGCGAATTTTATTATGCATACAGATTGCGTTAAATAATGAAAAGAGCCACTTTAAGAGTATTAAGCCTTGTCAACAGAAAACAAAAGCAAATAACTGTATGCATACATATACTGTATGCATTTACAGTTCATTGAAAATGAATTGTTTAATTAATTTGCAATTTTGATATTGCCAAGTGAGTTTCAGCGAGAATAAGAGGCAATTAATAAAACAAAAAAGAGAAAGTGAGCTATAAAGTACTCACACTGTCATTTAATTCTGTCAATAATTATTAGTATGCTAAAAGTATGGGGGATTCCCCCTGCAAGCAGCAGGACGATAAAAACCCGTTTTACAAAAAGTGTTGCATAATTTTGTGCGCTGCAATTTTAAATGTTATTTAAGGCAAATTTGATTGATTTTGTTTAGGGAAATGAGAAATGTTGACCCAGATTTTGTTGGCAGCTGTGTTACAAAACTAATTTGTCGCAATTCGGTGCAAAAAGTTTGCACATAATATTAAAACAATTTGTCTAATTAAGCAAAATGTACAAGTTTCTAATTAAAATACACACAAAAAACGACAAGGCGGACGGACGGCAACAACTTTACGGTAATGCCCTACGCTATACATCTATATAAATATATATATAATATAAATATATATATATATATATATATATATATATATGTGTTCACTGACTCTTTTGGTTGCTTGCGCCCTTTACGTATGACGTAAAGGCTCACAACACATACGCACACATATACTGGTAGAAATTTTATGCGCGCTTAATTGCCAGCAAATGAGCGAGGCTTTTTGTGTGTGCGAAAGCAAACACATCTAAATGACTAACTGTAAATAAACGAAAGCGGAAACAAACACAAACAAGTACACGCACACACACATACACACAGACGCTTTTATATATCCTTGATACGATCCTTAGCGACTTGATGTGCACTTAATTAATTGCATTTGGTTTTGGCCAGGGTAATTAAAAATTCGCAGCGCCATGAATAAAACTTTAATTTCATTGCATATAAATTGAAATAAATGTACAGTTATTGCTGTCATTATGCAACACGGATATACCGCCAGGAACTACCTTGCGAGAGGTAGTGAGAACAAAAACAGGCAGAGCAAGGTATGCGGGCTGCCAATGCTGAGCGTGGTATGTCAGATTATCATTGTTAAAGTGAAGCTCATTAAACTAATTATGCCATGCTCGAACTTCAAAAAGAGAGAAGAGCAGAAGAGAGAATGGAGCATCCGCAGACGACTAGCGTTTAATTAATCCTTTTCAGTCAGAGCAACACATACACTCACACACTCATATACACTCTCACGCACAAGCAAGTAGCCCAACCATGTACACACTCATATAATACATACAGACAAAACTGCGCAAAGCAAATAAACAGTTATAAATGCGAGGCACCACGACAGAGTCAGAGCTAAATCCGTAGCCAAAGCCAACGCCAAAGCCAAAGCCAAAGCTAAAGGCAAAAGCAAATGCAGACAATCCAACAACGAAGACGATTTCATTGTCGTCGTCCTTGGTGGCGCACAAATTAAATGCTACATTCAATGCCATTTCGAAATCATTTCGAGTGCCGACCCCAACCATTGAAATTGGGTTGGGTACGGGCTACAGTGCTGCTTCTTGCCAGGATGCATAAAGCTGGCAAACTCGACTAACTCGACATTTGCCGCAATTGAATTTCGTTAGAGCTCCGTAACCAATGGACAAGTAGCAAATAAGTTAAAATGTACTGAGAACACTTAACAACTATGTGATACTCTCTAAAGAGTATATACCTTTCATTAGATATTAGGTAGGGTATCAAAAGAAGCGCAGAATAAACCGCATGCTTTGCATATTTCTGTTGGTAATTTCAAAATTACTTTCATATTTAATTTAAAAAAAAAAAAAAGTCATTAAAAAATTTTACATTTGGATATTCGTTTGCTCGCTTTATCTTTAATCTGAACCTCAGTTTGTCGTATTTTTACACTTGGATGACTAAACATAAAAATGTTGCTAAAAAACAACCTGACCCATTTTCCATATAAATTGTATAAAATTAGCTTAGAGCTACGGTTGAAAATGTTCACCCATGATCTTTTTGGGTAGCAGAGTCGAGAGTGTCCTGTGCTTTATTCATGTTGCTAGGCAACCAACTGAAAATTTGAATAATAAAAGAGCAAGGACATGCTGCCAGTCAGCCAGTCAGGCAGTCATCCAGTTAGACAGGAGCTAGAGCAGCCTTATCATCATCACTAATTGAGATACTTTCATTTTACACAAGTTACTGTTACTCGTTGCCAGTTTCCATTGCCGTTGCCGTTCCTGTTGCCGTTGCAAACATTTTCAACAAGCAGCAAAATAACATCCTTCAACATCCTTCTCCATTTTCCTTTCTCTTTACTAGTCGACTTAACATTTTTAAATTGCTCCATCAACTTCAATTTGGTTAGGATGGGGCTATAGTCTAAAGGTCTACGCTATACATATTTTTCCCTTATTCTTTTTTTCTCCGAGTTTTCTGTCATTTTATCATTTTATTATAAAACAGCCTCTCCACATATAAGAAAAATTAGTGAACGTAACAATTAATCCGCCGTCTCCTTGGCGACACTTGTATAGCTTGTATATCTCGGCGAATGGCAAATGGGCATCCAATAAAAGGACTTGTCGAGCGAAGAACGATGAACGATGAACGTTGAACGGTAATTAAATTCCCTGCTCAGTCCACATTCTCGCCAAAAAGTTTGAGTGGTGGCGCTCTGCAATTAGGGTTCAATCCACTACCACTAATAAATACGAGGAAAAACCAACCACGTTTATAGTCCATAGTCCAATGTACTTTGTATTCTTTCAGCTAATGTTGTTGCTGTTGCTGTTAGAGTTGAAGTTGTTGTTATTGTTGTTCATGTTGCTTTTGTTGCCGTTACCAGGCTGGGGTCGAGCTGGCAGGATTTGCTGGGTTGGACGTGCGCTTCATTTGCCATAGCGCTGCTTAGTTCCACTTAAATGCTTAATTATAATTGAGTTCCATGTACAACGCACAGAAAGAAAGTACATGAAACTGTCTTTTCCTTGACTCCCGTTTCCCCTTTCCTTTTTATCTCTTACCGTTTTACTCAAGCATTGCTTGTCGTCAGTCGCCAGTCGCATGGTCGCATGTCTCCTATCTCAAGCAGCAGTAGCATCCTGGCCTGGCACTTGAAATTAAATACAAATAATCTTTTGACTCGTTCCCTTATGCTACCTCAAAGGGTTTGAGGCGCTTTACTCGTTTGGCGTTGTTTTAATTACGTCTTAATGCCAACGCATAAACGAAGTTCCACCTCGTATCCTCCCATACCAACATCCTACAAACTATCGCCCCATATCCGGTAGAGTAGGCAAACAAAATAAGGTTCATTGCTCCACAACAGAGCTGTGCGTATCAATTCAACGTTAATTGCTTGCCTGCTTCAAATTGGGCCAAAGTCTGTGCATTTAATGTGAAAGTTAAGTGCCGATTCCAAGGCAATGCCATCCCATGCAATGCCAAAGCGGATAAACTGTGAAGGCGCGAAAGCCATTTTGGCAACGTTTTTATTGATTTTTACACGTAACAACGCCAGAGGCAGCCAGAGAGCAGCCAACGCAGGCAGACGAGGTTGACAGCTGGCCGATCTGAATAATGATGACAGTGGTTAAAATTGTACATGGATAATTTAATAAGAGTTTACAAATATTAAATGGATGCTTCATTTAAGGATTAACCGAATTAACATACTGATTATGATAATTAAAAGTATTTATTTATTGGTTAGTTTGTTAATTGTATGACTTTCAGGCTAAATTATGCTTTTTATTATGGATTATTATTATTGGGTCAATAAAGAGTTGCTTAAAAATATAAAAAAAATATTTAAATTATTTTTTTGTAATTTTTTTTGAAATAAAAACAATTTACTGAATATTTTCCAATGTCATTGCTAATATACAATACAATCATATTATTATAAACTATAATCTTTTAGCGCTCGTATCCTTTTCCTTAATATCTGAGCCACTGTACAACTCATCTCATAGTCGTTAAATTGTGTATAATTATGAGAGCCTGCCAGACAATGACAAAGACGACAATCGACTGTGACTCTGACTCTGACTCTGACTACAAGTCTGTCTCTCAGTCTGAGTCTGAGTGTGACAGTGTACGAGTAAGTGAGTAACGGAAGTTATACATAAGGCACAATGAGCAAGCAGCTAGGAGCAAGTGGCAAGAAGCTCTGGAGTGCCACTCACTGCCTGGCTATGTATCATTATTATGATGCCTGAAAGTGTTTATTTTTGGCTGCCAGTAGCAGTTTTTTTTTCCTTTCCTTTCCTTTTTTTTTCTTTCTTGTTTTTGTTAATGTGGCCGTTAATGTTGTCAGTCTGCTCTTATTACAGTTGTTGTTGGTGCGCTCGAACAGTTGATGGCTGATGGTCGACGATACGACTGAGGCTGAGACTGAAGCTGAAGCTGAGCGATGGCAATAACGTTGGCATTAATTAAGCATGTTTGACTGTGAATGTCAACAGCAGCAAATGCTCTGTATGTATGTATATATCTTGGAGTATGTATGTGTGTATGTGCTCCGTGTGCGTGTGTGTGTGTGTGTGTACGTGTCCGCTGACAGACTCGGCTGTTCAACTAGACTTTTTCCAGGAAGGGGAGGCAGGGCGTAAACAACTGACAGCCTCTCGCACACGGGACACGTAATTAAGTGACGCAAGTCAATTTATTTTGCAATTAATCATTAATTTATGCGTACGGAAGTATAATTGACTCATATTTCAGCACAGATGCCAACAGTAAAAATATAAATATATAAAATAAAAAAAAATAGCTATTGAGTATGAGAATATTAACCAAAGACCAAACGTATTTATTGCATGAAATATTATTATAGAAAATAATTTCATATTATCAATTTCTAAGACGTATTATTGATTCCATGTTTTAAATCAAAACAAATTATGCAATTTTCAAAATAAATACGTATTTAAATCTCACCCACAAAGTCCAAAGATTTAAAATAATATTTCGTATCAGCTTTCTTATTATCTACCTTATCAAATATTATTTACTATAAGATGGTGTAAAATTATTTAAAAATATCATTTTCAATTCAAATTTCAAGCCAGACAGTTATTATAAACCTGAATAATAGTGTGACCTTACATTTACATATTTAAATTAAGGTACTTTCTTTTTTATAGTGCTGTGAACAGTGTTGTAACGTGTCTTAAAACAACGTAAAAAAAACCGTTATTACGTAGAACTCTGTGGTACACAACATAACAAAATGGTTGCACAACGTATGTAACTTTTATTGTTTGTGTTGCAAGCATAACATATTTTAATCCTATTAAAATCTCTTATATAAATAAATTAAAAAAAAAAACAAATTGAAACTGCAAAAAATCATTTTTATATCTGTTATCAATTTTTTATTTAACTTTTTTAATTATATTTTTTCTTTATTTTTTTAATTATCCGAAATATCTGAATTGTTTTGTGCAATCAATGATTACTTTTTAACTCCCAATTAAATGTCACAAATAACATTTAAAATGCACTCAATGAAAAATGAGAGAAATGACATAAGAGACATAATATGGTAGTTATTGCATAAATATCCATTTAAATACTAGCAGTATATGGGTATGCATATTTTATATACCTTTTAAATATTTTATTATGCAGAATGACTGATTGACTGATTTGCTGATTGATGACTGACAGAGTTTCAGTCATAAATAACTTATAACATCTGTGCATAATGCATTATTGCATTCAACTTGCATTCAATTTGCAATTAAGAGCAATCTCCTTGCAATATCCATTAGATACACTGTGCAACTTGCGTCCAATTAAATACCAATTAGCTTAGTTCCGTAAGGTCATGAACTATTGGCACACTTTTTTTTCCAATTACAAAATACTTTTGATTTTACCTACAAAAAAACATCCCCCCTAAACTATCTATTTAAATATGTACTTAAAAAACATTTATTTTGTCTTATTATTTTTATTTTTATAGCTACTAGATTATTACTATATATTTTTTTAATTAATTAAAAGCATTCTCCGATAGTTTTCACTAATCTTTAGTCATACATTTTAATTTGCCATCAATTATTATATATTTATTTTAACAACATATTTAATTCCTTTTTATTTACGATTAATTACTTGTTTTCCCTGAATCTTATCGCCTAAATCGATTATTATTATATTGCTATTTTTATGTTTTTGAATAAATATATATTAGATGATCAGACTCAGGTTAACTACTCGTTGCTTTTTATTTTCACACGTTGCATCCTGCCCAATCAACCTGGAAATATTGTTTTCGACTAAGATTGATAACCAGTCTTGAGCGATTAAATATAAAAATAACATAAAAATGTCAAGCCAATTAAATCGTTATCGTTTAAATTTAATATAATTGCAAATATTTAATAGAGTCAAATAATCGGAAGTTAGTTTTTGGTATATTTTTTTTGCACTGTTATTAGTTATAGTTATTATTAAATCTTGAATCTTAAGTTCTGTCAGCTAAAAGAAGAGAATTAATTAATTTAAAGCATAAAATAAACAAGCACAAAATTTAAGGCAAACCTTTGGCCAAAAAAAAAGGAAAAAATAATGAAAAAACCAAAAATGAAATACATGTTACTAAGAGCCGACATTAGAAATTCCCGCAGTGAATCAAATCACATCAAATTATGCTGATGATAGAGGTATTTTTGGGATCCCTTGTGCTGTTTGGCCACTTTCAGTGCTGTTGCTGCCGCACTCATTTAAAATATCATCAATCATAGCCAGTTAGTTAATTGCGAGCAATTGTGTGTGCTTGTGTGTGTGTGTGTGTGTGTGTGTTTGGGTAGATGTATGCGAACAAAGGCAAAGCAAACTAATGGCCAAGGCAAAGAAAAAAAAAGCCACGACAAAAAAGAAATAAAATTTGAAGCAAACTGAAAGAAAACCAAAAACGAAAACGTTTAAAAATTGCCAGCGCAGGCAAATTAAAAATAAAGCTTAAGCACGCCAACTTTGGCCAGGCCAACTGACCCAAAGTGGCTTGACTGCAAAAGTTCAAGTGAAATAAGCCATGACAAGGCGACGGGACGGCAATGGCGTTGGCGGCAAGAGCATATACCCTTGCGTTGCTATCGCTCCTTACACCATCTACAAGTCAAAACCTATTTTGAGGGCTTTAACTAAAAGTTGCCCCAAAGTTTTGACTTGTTTTTCAAAAAGCACTTTACAGCAAATAGTCGTACTGTTATGGCAAATGTAGACAGAAAAGGAAGAAATCAAAAAACGTTAGGAAATCTATGAAAAATTATGACAGGAAACATTTTCAACGGAAATGAGGCGAACGTTACTTCCGCCCTCAGCGTTTTTTGACACAGCAACAACAATGGCAACATAATTAGCCAACATTTTCGCCCATTTTCACAAGAATCCTGCTAATGAGCACACAAATTGAGCCATGTCTTTCAAGTAGGCTATTTTACTCAACAGTTGGCCATATACTATACACACTTTTCTCTCTCTCTCTCTCTCTCTCTCTCTCTTTCTCTCTCTCACTCAATTATTTAAGCCTTAATTCTCATGCATCAATGCTTTCAATTTTTATTCAATTTAACTTATACGAATACTCCCTGAGTGACCCTTATACTGAAGGACAGTAACTATTTACAAACTTCAACGAAATATCGAAAACGAATAACAACAAAAAACAAACTGTAAAAGAAAAAAAAAGGGAAAAACGAAATACGAAATCGAAATCGAAATCGATGTCGTTGTCGATGTCGAAAATAACTTGAAAATAGCGAAGCATTTATAATCCGTCTTTGATTTATATAACGATTTCCGTTTAAAGATCCGCCAGTGAAACTCATGACGTTGCGCCCCCTTCTGGCTACTGGCAATTTTATGTGCTGACTTGACAATAATAGCACAAACACCCACCCACACATACAGTCAGATAAACACACACAAACACACACACACACACACACACGTGGAAAGAGTGAGTAAACGTGCTGCTGGCACTTGCTCCTTGCAGAAGTTGGTTGCCTGGACGTGGCAGTACAATGACATGAATTCAATATAATAAATAAAATATAATGCTGTCAATAATAATAAGTAAATACTTATGAACACAAGCGAGGGTTGCCACAATAATAATAGAAAAGGGGTTGCTAAAAATTTGTGCTTACAATTCGTTTATTGCTTTAGCACTCGAATCAATCAATAAGTTATATAATCTTATGTTATATTATATATATATAATACATACTCTAATAGCAACCCTCGGTTTTACAACGTATATAAACAGTAAATTCTTAAAAACGTCTATGGGGAATTTTAGCCAAAAGCTTAAATGCTTCACTCAAAATAGCTTCATAAGGTTTGTGTGCGCTACAGATTTATTCAAGCAATACAACAAGTCGCTGACGTACGTCTTTATTATGTGTGTATGTGTGTGTGTGTATAAGTCAAGCGGTGTGTGTGTGTGTGTGTGTGTGTGTGTGTGTGTGTGGGAGGGGACAAAAATAATAATAAAAGTATTGCGCTTAGCAGCTGACACGTAAAGGTGCGAGTTATGTAGTAGCTTTAAATCGCCTTAAATGAGTCTATATGTATGTTATCCTGGCTACTTATATACGTTAGCCCTAGAGCTCTGCGCAGGTTTAAGCCTTAAAGAATTTGGTAATCATATGAAAATGTTTTTAATTTTTCTGCTTTTCAACTTTTCATAATTGCCAATTAGCAAAATACAGCAGGAATATAATTTGATTAAATAAAATAATATACATTTAGCTAAATGAAGTTATACCTAATAATTCTATACTTTAATTATATATATTATGTTTATAATGATACTTTTATACAGAATACTTTTTATAGAGGATACTTTTTATATAGTATCCTTATTTAAATCAATTTGCTATTGATTGACTACTTCCTTCTTAGCAGAACAATAAACTATTAGAGAGCAGCAGCAAATGTTATGTTGAAAGGTTTGAATAATATTTAAATAATGTTTATCTTCATTTTGGCTTATTAAAGATTTAGTATATATACTATATATATATATATATATATACTATATATATTCTATACTATATATATATTTATTTTGATTTTAGTTATTTCGTATGTAACTTCTTTAAAGTAATTCAAGTGGCAGCTGCCTCAATTGTCTTAAATTTTGTAAGCAACTCGTTTTAAGCCTTTGAAAAAAGAAAATTTAAAAGGCAAAAAAGAAAAATAGAAACAGAAAAAATTGTGTGGGACTTGGGTATAGTCAGTTTATATAGAGTATAAAGTTGGCTTTGAACGAGTTGTTTGCTTTTAGTTTAATATTTTTATTTATTTTTATTGAAGGCAATTCAATTTTTAGCTTTCGCTCACAAAGTTAACTCAATTTACGTGTGAATGAAAAAAAAAGAAAAAATAAAAATTATATAAAATAAAAATAATATAAAAAATATATATAGAAAATAAATATTTCAAGCAAAAAGTTATAGATAGGAAGCAAATACAACTAAACTAAACTTAAAACTTGTGGCAAGTAAGTATTATTAAGTATATAAGTTATTTTGTGTAGAATATACCAAAAGAGAAAAAGTACAACAAAAACAAAAAGAGAAACACAATTAAGACACCGAAGCAACAATGTGGCAAGACATGCGAGACGCAAGTAACAAAACTCTGCGCATGACACAGGTAAATTCATTAAAGTTGCCACCAAGCCATATAAACACACACACACAGACACACATAAACTTGTGCATAGTAAAGACTGTCGATAGGAACAACAATGTGGTGCATGGATGTCCTGTGGCTGTGGCACAGTGGCTGAGGCAGAGGCAGTGGCAGTGGCAGTGGCAGCGGCAGTGGCAGCGGCAGCTTCTGTGTGTGGCACATCAATTTAATTAGCGAGCACATAACTCTATAAAATATTCAAGCAATTTCAAGCGAAATATGCGCAAAGCAGCTGAACTGGACAGCCAATTTCCCCTCAGCATTTCCCTGGCTCCCTGGAGATGGTTACAACGGCAACCAAATGATGAAACTGAAAGGGGTGTGGCAGCAGCAGCTGATGCTTCTGCTTCTGCTACTGTTGATGTTGCCTTTGCTGTTGCTGTTGCTGCTGCTGTTGCTGCTGGTGCTTTAGATTTTGTTGAAATTGTTGCAGAGCATTTTGAAAACCCTTCATTAACGCCTCATCATAACCAATTAATGACCGAAAAAATGTTATCAAATTAATGTAGATTCTTTTGATAAGGAAATGTTGTAAATCGCAAAAGTAGCCTAGAGGGAAATAAAGGGATATAGAGGGGAAAGATGAGGTTGCTTATTTGGGACAGGCACAAAAAAAAAACCGTAGAATAACGTAAATATGAATGACAAATTACACACTTTAACTGCCAGATTGACAGCAATATATATATGTATATATGTATATATATAAGCATACACACATACACACAGAGTGAAAACATAACTGCGGGTATATAAAAAGCATAGCCAGGGCACATTATATTATGCTGACATGGCGAAATGGCAAAAAGACAAGCTGTGGAGAATTGGTAGAGAGTGGGGGAGACACAAAGAAGCAGCTAGTCAGCCACGTTTAACATCAAGCTAACATACACGGCTAAAAAGGCAGAACGCAGCAAAAGCTGAAGAGTAAACTGAAGTTGAGGACGAGGTAAATGGTAGAGAATGACAAGGAGTGAAGTATATGTGGATGAGCAGAAGACAACAATAATGATGATGACAATAATGATGATAATGATGATTATAACAAGGAGACAGGCATATAGCCATGAAGCAAATTATGCGCAGACAGAAGCAGTAGCTGTAGCAAATGTTGAAGCAGAAGCAAAAGCAGAAGGAACAAGGCAAATGCCAGGATGAACATTCGACAGTAGCTTGTTAAAATACCTGGTAGTAGCTAGACATCAGGCAAAAGGCAGGAGGCAACAGCCTGAAGTCACCAGTTTGAGCTTCAGGTTGTCGAGGAATGTACTGCTGCTGCTGTTGTCAATGCAATAAAACCGAAACAAAATGAAATGAAATGAAATAAAATGATGTGAAAATGGTGAACTGGCCAGGACACGAAGCCAGCCAAAGCCTCAAGGATAATAATGATGGCGAAAAGAGTTTCGTACACAAACATAACACTCACATATTTATGTTTCTCTCAATGTGTGTGTGTTTGTATGTTTTGTAAGTGTAATCCTGTGACAGGCCAGCAAAACTTAAATACCATTAGTAGCTGCCGTTTTGGTCCTCGTCTATGTCCTCGCTAGCGTCCTCGTCAATGTCCTCATCGACGTCCTCACGCCTCGGCACGTGCGGGAAGCAAAGGCATAAGCGTGCCAGGTAACTGGCTCACAAACATACACACACACTCACTCAGACCCACACACAACGCACACACAACGCACACTGTAGCTTACAGACTAAGCCACTGTACGTGCCTCAATAGTATACCATAGTATATACTCTCTCTCCCTCTGCCATTCTTTCTCTTACTATTTCTGTCGTGCCGTATACCTTTCTCACTCCTACTAAAGCTTTCTCCTTCTATTTCTTTCTGCCTTACTAAATCTCTCGCATACATTCATCGTCTGCGTCGTCATCGTCATCGTCGTCATCGTCGTCATCGTCGTTGTGGGGCAGGCAATTGAAATAACTTCTTCCGCTTGCCTGCTTCGCTTCCGCTGCTTGAATATGTCCACCCTAAAATCATACCTACCCCATCCATATGCATGACCCACCACTAACACCACCTGACGCCCAGTACACACCCACATAACCTTTTGAGGAGCTCAACAGACTTGAATTACCGTTGCTTTTTTGCCATTTATTTTGTTTGACTGTAAGTGATTTTCCACGAGCTCTGCAGCATGTTGCTGTTATGTTACTATGTAGCTAAGCAACATGTTGCAATAAACAAAAAATGTTGAGAGCGACTTGTGCTCAATTTGGACTCTCCATATACATTTTGTAGATATGTTTGTGTATGTGTGTATGGTAGTGTGTTTGTTTAAGTGGGTGTATGGATGGGAGGTTGCCAAAGGTTAGTCCTTTTATATGTCATGCTCATTGTTGCTGTTGTTTTTGTTATGTTGGCAATAAAATACATTTAAGCACGCATTACGTTCAACGTTATTGAGCGCACGCTGCTTGAAACTGACATTTGGACAGCGATTGTACATACGTATAAGAGTGTGTGTGTGTGCGTGTGTGTTATACTGAGTTTGACAGTATGTGTGTGTGTATGTGCGTGCGTGTATAGGTCTGAATATGGGTATGAGTTTTTGTACTTTGTATTAATTTAAATTGCTTTTGGGATTGTCAACTGTGAAATATGACACATAGCTCTGGCATTTAAATGGCATTCAAAGTTCTTAAAAACAAATTAACTACAGATTGCTTAAGGTTCTCCTTCCTGCGCTTATGTTTATATAAAAAGCTATCGGATATACACGAATTGTACAATTTAAGATCTGCATTAAATTTTTGTGCTCATATTTCAAATTATATATTACAAAGGTTTCAAATTTTGATTCCCCCGTGCTTAGTTTTTTGGTGTTCAGTGTTCAGTGTTCGGTGTTCAGTGTTGCTCAGTGTTTGGTGTGAAACTAACTTAAATTGTGTCACACTCAAATGTTCTGCTATAAATTTATGCCGCCACTCGCAGCAGTCACACACAAAATGTACACAAGGCCCCTCCACATGCTAGTCGCAACTCTAACGTATGTGCCTGCCAGGCAGGCTGCCTGCCTCGTTGGATGGTTGGATGGTTGGATGGTTGGATGGTTGGCTGGTTGGTTGGGTAAAGTCCTTTTCGAGGCTATGTCTACTGTTGTTGGGGTCTCCAGCATTTTGTTATGCAAATCAGAACGCAGTGCGCCAGGAACTGCCAAATGCTGGCTCAGAGCGACGTATGAGGCAAGCGTGTTGCGGGTTAAATAAGTTGAACTACATTCTGCACGGGCAGCAAGTGGCAAGCTATTTGGTTCTGTATTTTATTGCATTTGTGGGTTTGGGTATGGGTTTGGGCAAAGAGTTGAAGGTTAAAAGCTAGTAGCAAAAACCATTAGCAAACCTGATGACAAATGCGCAGCTGTTGAGAGTTAATTTTATTTTGTCCTATCTCTTATAACATTATTTTCTTCTTTCTTCTCTTTTTATGTTGCAGCCACCACGCGCACTTTAAAAGGTATTAAGCTGTGTACTAAATGATGCCGGTAACACCATATCCACCATACACCACATCCACACCTAGTCAAATAGCTAGCTGGCATGCACATGTCTATGCACGCCCACCAAATCGACCCACACCACATTCCATAGCCGATATACTGGGCATGGATATGGCCTATAAGATGGTATACGATAGTGTTGATAATGTTGCTGATGTTCCTGCAGTCACTGCCGCCAGTTCGGCAACATCACCAAAGAGTATACTGCGCAATATTGAGCAGCAGTATGCGCAACAGCCACAGGAGCAGGAACATCGCACAAATCATAGCGCCTCTATGAGTGATGCCAGTGAAGAGGATAATGCCATTAATGTAACAGCAACAACAACAGCCATAAAGGCAACAGCAGCAGCAACAGCAACAGCAACAGCAACAGCAGCAGCAACAGCAGCAGCAAATGCAGCTGATCCACTCGATCAGCCATTGGATCTGTGTGTGGCCAAAAAGTCTGATGACACCAACAACACATCACCGCCGGCACTCGAGCAGAACCAGCAGCAACGCAGAGCAAATGGCAAAAAGGGTGAGTAAATTTTTTAAACTAACAAATTTTTTCTGTCAATATTTTAATGTTTTGCATTTAAAATTTATATTGCAATTTCTGGCAAGAGTGTATTGAAGAAATGTGTGTGTTTTTTTTTTGTGTATTTTATGCATTTACATATTGGCGCCAAACATATTTTGCAGCAACGCTTGACGAGCCTGCCAATTGAGCGCAGCGCGAGGCTCTCAACACGCTTCAGCGAAGCGTGCGGCGGGCAACGCGGCGTATGCGTGTTATGCCAACTTAAATGATGCTCAGCGATGGCTCCAAATTGCATAGTCTTAATTTTGGCAACATATACTTATACTTTAGGCCATTTACAAGTGCTATAAATGTTATTATAGTTAAAACTGTAGCAGCAATTATTGTTAGAAAAAGTTTATAGAAGTTCAGTTCAGAAGTTATAACCGACCTTATACAATATTATGAAGCTTAACTGTTTTTCTTTTTTCATTATTGTTTTATATATAGAACAATAATTTGATTTTATTTTCATTTGCTGCAGTAAACATGGTAAATACACCCAAGGGCTTCCTGTCAGAAACAAGCATCAATAAATATAATTCCCTCAACAACAATTAATTGTGCTTCTATCTTGGTCCAAATACAATATTTATAATAGTATTTACAATATTTACTGCCAATGCGATATTACGTAACATAAATATTGTTTAATTCTTTATTTATTATATTGACTAATGGCAACGAGCAATGAACAATGAATGACATTAAAACAACAACAAATTCAATTAGCAATTGCCAATTGGCATACGGCAATAATAAGCAATAACAATTGGCTGCAAATGAGCAAAGTTCGAGCACAAAGTTGTTGTTTGTTCTGTTTATGCGAATACTACAAGTATGACTATATATATATATATATATATATATACATTTATATATACGTATCGTTAATTGCTCAATGTCTGTGTTTGAATTTTTATTGTTATTAAAATCACGTACTCGACTTGAGCTGAAATAAACACACAACAGCAACAACAACAACTTGAACAACAACAACAACAACAACAACAACAACAATAATAATAACTACGACAAATAAATAGTCGCATTTAGCACTCATATTCGTATTTAAAATGAATGAATGAATGCCAAGCGACAACGTTTTGAACTCACTTTGTGATTTGCAACTGTCGTCTGTTAATTTTCGCTTAATTAGTTGTTAGCAACAACCATAAACAGTAGCGCATTATGGAGCAGGAGATGCAGATGTGAAGGGAATAGATGAAATGTTAGTGGGTGGGTGGGTGGTTGGAAGAGATGAAGCAAAAAAAAGCATTAAATTTTGTCGCCGCCAACAGGGCCTAATGAAACGACATGCCAATTGCCAATTGGCCTACAAAGCAATAGCAAAACCAACAACAACAATAACATATAATCAAACATTTGTGTTACGCTTGTATTGCTTTAAGGTTATTTCTTTCAGTTGTTGTTTTAGTCACTTTGCCGTTTAGTTTTTATTGATTTCATGGCACTGGGGCGCCCTTTGCGCTCCACTAAACTTGTGCTGTTTAGTGCTCCCTGTCTTATAGTCTATTGTCTAGGGGTTGCTTTAAGTGCTGTTGCTGCTGCTACTATACGTTGTTGTTGCGGTTGTCAATGCCGACAGAGACAACAACTACTACTAATACTACTACTTCTACGGCGGCGGCTGTCAGTCGGTCGCCTAATTAATCACAGTGTCATGCATATGTGCCCCTCGTCATATGGAGAGGCCGCGCATAGCCCACGCGGCGTATTAGCAATAAGTGTGACAACAACTGCTGCTGCTGCTGTTGCTATTGCTGTTGCTGCTACAACATACAAACGAAACGTTTACATTTAACTGTCAATTAGATTTCAATTATGCATTGGCAATTGAAGTTGTCCAGGCGACAACCAACCAACAAGCAACAAAAGCAACAACTAATGCTAGACACGTTTTTAGAGCCAATCAAGTTATAGTTGTAACTGAAATATCATGTATTATTGTTAACACTTGTTACTTTTCTAACTGATTGTTTCAGTATGCATAAAATTGTGTCAGACAAACTAGAAATTGGCTTGTTATAAAGCAGTTAAAAGGGAAGAGTTATTTTAGCTTGGGTATAGAGTCAATAAGAGGTCAAGTTCAATAATAGTTTTCAGCCTCATTTTGTTGCTACCGTTTAATATATTGATTATTGATTTTGTGGTTAGAATATCAACTGCAACAATGTACATTAAGTAGCATATAAATGGCTAGTTCAGTATACCCTATGCACTACTTTAAGGAGTATATAGCAAAACAAGTTACACAGTCATAAAAGCTATGCAAATTGCAGTCGAATGCAATTGTAATGCAAATGCAAATTACATTATATATAAAGAGAAAAAAAGTAAGTTAAAACTGAACTCAAATGCGGCTTAAAACGTAACAATGCATAGCCAAGGTGTGCATTATTATTATAGCCAGGCTGACTGGCCAGTCAAATACTGTTGCTTTTGACGGGTTAATTGCAAAATGTATGAAACAAAAAAGGAAAAACAAAAACAAAGAAAAGCAATTGTTAATTACATAAAATGACAAACTGAATTGAGGTTAAACAGCTGCATTTATTATTTTACTATTTTGGTAACTAACACTTGGCTAATTGGTTACAATTTTCCCCCTCTCTCTCTCTCTCTCTCTCTCTTCCCGCACACAGAGAACTCTGGCAAGCCCACGGCAAAGAAACGCAAGTTAATGCTAACAAATACTGATCTATCAGCAGATATCAGTCCAACGGCTACCGGTGATAATCTATTGCGGGATAAGCTACTCAACAACAACAATAACAATAACAACAACAACACTTCACCAAGCAACATGACACACGGCATGCAAACACCGAACACCAACAACAGCAATCTGGAGACCACCGAAGATGATTCTGATTCTGGTTCAACGGATGCACGTCGCAAGAAGAAGGCACGCACCACATTCACTGGCCGCCAGATCTTTGAGCTGGAAAAACAGTTTGAGATTAAAAAGTATCTCAGTTCCAGTGAACGCACCGAATTGGCCAAGTTATTAAACGTAACCGAAACACAGGTAAATTTATTATTATTATGTTCCTTTTTTTTTTTGTATAATTCTTGTTACATTTTTAAACCCTTAAAGCTGTATTTAAGTGGATTACAAAGTGCTATTATGTTAGCTGCTAATTACTAGTAACACTTAATTTAATTAAATTACATTTTATCCAATTCAATATATATATATATATATATATAATATATATACTATAATCAATATTTAATTATGCCGCCAGCAGTGACAAAAGGAAAAGGTTAAATTTGCAGGAAATATTTTTAATGAATCTATAATCAAAGCTGCGCTTTTTAATTAAATTAGCTTTGTTACAGTTAAGCACAATAATTAGAAAGAATAAAAAAAGGTTTATTTAATTAGTTGAGTTAATTATTTAATCACCAGCTCAATAGCAGCAGAAACCAAAACTGTAGCAAATCTCTCTGTAAGTTTATCTCTTGAATATGCTGATTAACTATTCAATTCTAAGTTTAGACAAAATTTACTTAATATAATTAATTAAGTAGTAATAATACTACATTAATATACTAAACACACATATTTATTATACAGTTGTATAGAAGCATTTAGTTAGTTAAAGCAACATTGTCCAATGCTTTAGTTAAGCACAAGTAAAGTCCTTGCGGCTGTTTAAGTAAATCCTCTTTAAATTTTATTATAATTTAATTTAAATTAAGTTTGTAGCAGGCGAGGTGTGATTTTGTTTAATACCTGAATAAATTTATTGGCATTTAGAATGTCAAAATTACAGTTGTTGTCGTTGTTGCTGTTGCTGCTGCTTCTATAAGTGCAACAGCAACAGCAACAGCTGCCAGCACAAGCAATATAAACACCAGTCGGAAATGGAGTTGCTACATTGCTACAAACACACAGACACACACGCATACAGAGAGTGTTGCACAAATTGAGATATATTAACTAATTAGAATATATTAAGTCTGCAGCAAGGACATGTTGCTAGAGATTCTGCTGCCAGCAGCTGCAATTTAACAACAAAGTTTGTAAATAATAATATCGAACAGACTTCATTATTGGCCTTAGGATTTGTGGCTTAAAGCTGGCCAATGCCTAATATAAGCTACTTATATTTTACGTTAACTAATTAGTATATATCTTGTGTCTATATATAGGCAAACTGTTTGTATGTGTGGTTTTAGTTTGAGGCTTTAAGTGTAATGAAAACTGCATTAATGGGTAGGATTACGTATACGCCATGTGCACTCAAATGTCATAAGACTAATTGGCTCTTAAAGAGCGCTAGAAAGAGCGACAAACCTAACTTAACATACAACAACAACAGCAACAAAAACAACAACAACTACAGCAACAATAATAGCCATAGTAACATTTGTACCAGGATGTTAAAGGTATCCAACATTTTCTCTCTTCCTCTCCCTCTCTGCCATTGCTCGTTGCTCGTTGTCTTCGTCGTCAATGGCAACCGCATTGAAATGTCTGCTTAATTAAATTACATTTTCCATCAAGTCAATTAATTACAAGTTTATATACTACAAACACTAAGCGCACGGCATGCCAGTCATGTCTTGTCTTAAGGTTTGTATCTCTCTCTCTCTCTCTCTCTCTCTCTCTGTGTGTATGTGTGTGTGTGTGCTCCTTAGTTATCTGTATGAGCTAACATGTTATGCATGTCGACATGTTCAAGTGCTTTGTCTGTATTATTAATATTATAAGGCTTTCCATTCATTTATCATCCTGACCAAACATACACACAGTGCACGCAGTTATCTATATAGGTGTATAGCTGTGCGTCTTGCTCTCTGTGTATATATATGTTTGTGTGTGTGTGTGTAAGCTTATGCTGAAGCCAGTAAAGCAATGTATAACTGCAGTATACAGATTTGCAAGCACAGTTTTGGGGCTCTGTGTGTTTGTATATAAAACACAGCTTTATACACAAACATCTATGTGTTAATCACAGCAATAATATCTACAAATGAGCTGCATCAACTATATAATGTCTGTATTCTCTAGAGAATTCTCTGTATGCATTTGTGTTTTCTATAGTGTATAGAACCATAAGAGATGGCAATAGACCTAAAAAGAGAGATAGGCAATTTCAATTAGATACATGGAAGAGCAACCTTAGTATATGCATATTGATAAATCAAAGCATTTTCATAGACAAAAGCTTAAGGCATTGAAAATTGTATTGAAAATTGAATTGAAATAGAAAATTCTTCGAAATTTTCCTAATTAGGCTTATGTTATAAGAACAGCAGCAAAAAAAAAGTAGCTTCATTTGAATAGAAAGTTAATTAAGTTCTAATAAATTGCTGCAACTTTTAATTGGCGTTTAACTTGGCCTTTTTAAACAATATTTGAGGTTTGTTAACTTAAATATTAACTAAGTATTGTATACTAAGCCATATCTAGGAGTGAACAGAGCTTTCATTTCTAGTATTTGATTTTCGAATTGAAAACTCAGATTACCTAAAGTATTACCTAAATATTCTTGCCCCTTTGTCAAGTATCCAATCCGAACCTATCCCAATTTGGGTTAAATGAACTGTTCCTTATAGTTTGTTATTTTGTGTAGAATAAAGAAGAATGTAGTAGAATGTAGAAGCATGTCAGCAACCCCTTGCAACATTAGTATTTAATCAACGAACAGCATTTTGTACCACATCTTCTCTAGGACACAGCAATCGCTCTCTGTCTAATTTGACTCGCCAAAGATTGATCTCTATAAAGAATAAAGAACATGTTATAAAAATAAAGCTATACAAGCATAAACTTGATTGAAAACATTTTTAGTTTCATCTTTACATTCCTTGTAATGACTTTATACACATTTTTACTTATTTTTGACAATTAACGAAAAGTTATCTTAATGGTTTTGGCTAAAACTAGTCGCAGTTAACTACTTTGTTGTTTAGTCTAGGAAGGCTATTATATCATAAATATAGAACACATAAGAGATCAACAAATTAGTGGGAAAATGTCAACGTATATGAATGATATATACATATCTATATTACGATTATAATCTAAGCATAAGACTTTGCTTTTACTTTGTGTTCATAAAAAGTTGCGTTTTAATTGCTTTGGCAAATCTTGTGTTGTCTTTCAAGTAAAAGGCAAGTCTAGACGCTAGGCACTAGGTTTCTTTATAGCATTGTATGTAGGTATGTATGTGTGTATGGTTAAAGGGTACCCAAAGGAAAAAGCAATTTAATTATTCCGGCAAACACCGCAAGAGTGTCCGCAACAATGTAACGTTACGCATACGCCTCATTAAACAAACGAACTGACCAAAAATAAACAACACGCGCTGACAATGAGAGAAGCCAAAAAACCAAAAAAAAAACCACAATAAAAATAAAAGAAAATAGAAAGGGAGAAAAATAAATAAAAGTGAAAAGGAAAAAAGCAAAGAAATTGCCAAGCAGAGAGAGCTGTAAAAGCAGAAACAAACAGAAGCAAAAAAACACAAAGTGGCAGTCATAAAAATCTCTTTAAATAGACACGGCACAGACACAACAACAACAACAACAACAACAACAACACCAGCAACAATGATGATAATAATAATCATAATAATGATGATGATGATATTGTTGACTATAGGCTAATGCACAGGCTGCATTCACAGGGTCCAGTTACCTGTGTTGTGTCCACGTGTTTGCAACGTCTGTCTGTCATCAACAAACTGTAAAATAGCCTTAAGCCAGATAAAAATCAATTAATTACGCGTGCATGCGGCTGTTTGCATCTCCCCTCTAAAACATTGTTGTTGCAATGAAGCGATGCATCATGCTACAGTTGCAAGTACACACATACACATACAGCTGACAACATTGTAATTGTATTGCGATTACCCAACGCAACGTCACGCGCCAAACGCGGCAAATTGCATTTGCATATTAGTGCCAGAGGCAAGTTGCAGCCCAGCCATGCAAGTTTAGTAGAAAGATCGTGTAGATTTTATGGAGTAAAACGACAAGAGATACACTTTGTTGGTATACTGTATATTGCGTATTTATGTATGTTAGTATGTGTGTGTGTGTGTGTGTGTGTATTAGAGCCAAAATTGTGCACTGGTGACAATTTGCATTGGGCATTTCATTTTAAATGTTTGCCGCCACTCATAATCCCTCGTAATTACCAACCAGGTGGTTAGGTCTTGCTGCTGCTTCAATGAAGCTAATGCTACTACTATATTTTGACCTCACACATATACATATACACACTGAAATGCTTTTAACACACACACACACACACAAGCACGCTTCAGTGTACATTTGACCAATTGGAGGCGATGTACGGCTTATTGCTGGCATTTGGCCAAGTGGCAAATACGATAATTAAATTAAATTGCTGCCACAAGCAACACAAACAAATCAAATGACAATTCATCATACAAGGACATATATCCTGATGCAACCAATAGTTTTTTTTTTCTCTGTTTATTTCTGCCCACTCTTAAACTTTTATTTATTTAAATATAAATGCCAAAACAACACAATAAAATTATATTATGCATTCAATTAACTTTATACGTTTGCCGATAAGCTCTAAAGTATACTGTATATATGCATATATGTGTGTGCGTGTGTGTGTGTGAGTTTAATATATGTCAGTGCAACATTGCGTATGTGCAATATTTGTGACATTTACATATCAGCTTATCAATCATACGCATTGTTTTTACATTTTCAATAAGCCAAGCATTTTAACATAGTTTATTTTCATATTATTTTCAACTTAAATATGAGATGAAAACTGTGAAAATTTTATTCAAGTAATTCTCTCTCTTAGAATTTAAAATAACAAATACAATACTTATTTAAAATCTTAATTATAGCTATTATTTAAACTAGTTTAAAATATAGTTAGCCAGACGTCAAGATTAAGACTTAATTTCTGACAGAATTTAGCAAAAGTTCAGATATAAAATAGTTGCCAAATATTTCATTAAAATCTAATTAAATTCATAAATATTTTCTCGAGTTTAACTATAGTTTGCTTCATTTAATATACAAATTGCATTTGAATTATTGCAAATAAATTTCACACGAAAATACAATTAAAATAACATTAAAAGCTCTTTGACAATATTTTAATGCCAATTACATAAATAAATTATTAATAATATTTAAATAATTAAATCAGCTATGAATAATATACTATATAAAATAGCTAAACAAATGTTATGCAAATTTTTATTATGCAAATTAAATTAGAGCTTAAAAGTTTTTAAATGAAAAAAAAATAATAAAATACAATGAGCTTATAAATTCTTTTTGTGTATAAATGCATAAAATAAGACAAAGTTAATTATAATTATAATTATATATATATATTAGTGAATGGCAACATAAATTTAAATGGCAACAAATCTATTTACAAGTGAATTATTTGTATTATTTTAAAATAATAATAATAATAATGGGCAAATGTATTTGATATTGTTATTGACCGCAACTTAATTAAAATGTTGCGCATACGTCACGTAGTCAAAGCCACTAAAATAGCCTGTGAAAATGCAATTAATACACATAACACCAAAGCTATTTGCACAATGCACGCAATAATTTGATTACAAAATCCCAAACAGGAAAAAAAAAATCATATTCAAATATAACAATAATAATAGCAACATCAGGCGTCATCGATTAATTGTGCCTTTTAGGCATAGAACATAACAGCAAGAACAACCACAACAGCAACAATAATAATTATTATTATTATAATAATAATCATTATAGCAAGAAACATATTTGTTGGCAGCATATGAAACCAATTTTGACTATTAATTTTGACTGGTTGAAAATTTGCATAAATTAGTTTCTATGACGGCCAGCTGTCGTTTTCTATGTGGGCCCAGTTTAATTATTTATAAATCACATTTTGACTGCCTGACTGTGGCAACAACAACACAACATATAATACAGCATAGCATAGCAATAGCAGCAACAGCAACAGCAACAGCAACAGCAACACTTGCAACAACAACAACAACAAAAACAACAACTGAACGTCGATTGGTGAGCAGCAGCGAGCAAAATGTTTTAAATAAAGGCGGAGCCTGTAAAAACAACAAAAATTCTGCTCGATAGCAATATTCCATCTCACTCTCTCCCTTTTCTGCCTACTCTTTTAGTACATTGCGCTCTTTCTCTCTCTCTCTCTATCTGTCATTCTTTTACTCGCTCTCTGTCTACCTTTTGGGCAGATCGCTACTCTTTTTGGGGTGGGCGTGCACGGAAACATTTTAGGCGCTAAACGCCAGGCAATTAGCAAATCAACAACAGTTGACAGACGCCTCGGGGCATGTTATGCAGGCATCTTTTAAGATATATATATATATATACGAATATATATATTTTATAGTATATATATATATATTTTGGCAGATATTTAAGTGCTTTAAGTCAGCTAAAATATATATCATTAGACGACTGTGTGTATAAGTAACAAATTAACAAGAGCTAAGAACAAGCAAAGTTTTATTTTTTGGTATGAAAAGTTGGTCAAGTCAAAAGCCCAAGCGAAATTCGTTTGGACAATCAACACAATAAACCAATTAGAAGTCAAAAGTGGCGTATATAAAATAGCAACTGGCTTAAAGGCCTGACAAAGTAATAACAACAACGTACTGCCCAATACTCACTCCCTCGCTTTTTAACTATAAACTTAATTTATGCCGCTTTTTTTGGCCAAAACAAAATGCCAACCGCAGCGCATAAAATTTAGTTAAAATGCCAAAAAACAAAATGGGAGGAAAGTATAATATAATTAAAAGCTTATAAATAGTTAAGCAGAAATAAGTAAATATATATATATCTGGTTTATATATCAGTTGGGCATGCATTATGTATATACCAGAAGCTACTGTAGCTTGTACAGTCCTAGTCCTTGTCCTAGATTTCAGTAGGTTTACCATGGGGTTAAGGGGAAGTTGATGGCATTTGGGAAAATGCATTTAACAGTTAAAAGAAAACACTTTTCATAATTTATACTATAAACTATATTTGCTACAGAGATTATTGAACTTTATTCTTTATAAATATATATTCTTCTATATAAACATCTAAGTTATTTAGTAGTTCTTATCTGGCCTAAAGAGCTGTAACCTAAATCCAACTGCAATGTACTTGCCTTGTTTTATTTTTTATTTTTATTTAATTTGTATTTTAATTTATATTTTTATTTATATTTTCAATGTTCGCTTTGTTTTTTTAATTTCACACATGAGTTGAAATCAGAAAATAGTTTTGCAATTGCATTTAGCTGCAGTCGGCAACAAAAGTTTATTTCCACTTGATAACTGTAAATATTTATATAAAATCTTTGCTTTTGACTGCTGTAAGTTTGTTGCATTTTGAAATAATGCATATATAATATTTGCATTATGTTACAAAATTTTACAGATAATAATGTTAAAGCAAACAGCAACATCAACAATGGGCAATACATAATTATAACATATAAAACATATAAAATATGTTGCATAAAGTGGCAGCCACTGCACAGTTTTGGTCAGCATATTCATTCATTAGTCAAGCATTTATTGGCCCAAAATACACAATGGGCTTTTGGTAAGAAATGTGGGAATGAGAGGTAGAGGGGGCAAAAGATTAGGTATATAGTTTGAAAGCTGCAGGCATAGCTACATTGTTCTATTGGTTATAACACATTTTGGCAGCAGTTGCATTTAAGTCTATTTAATTAATAAACGCAAAAACAAATTGAGGCAAATATTACTAGCCACACATACATCATGCGTATGTGTGTGTTTATATGGTGAACATAATCCTAAGCAAGTACTATAAGCTATAGCTCATTGTATTAGTACACATCCAAATACCCTATAGATTAAAACAAAACCTAGGCTTAATTTTACAGGAGCGTATTTAGTTTTAACCCTCACTACGCTCCTACACTTGATGATATTTTGGTTTAACTAAGTAATGGTTTTTATAGTAAATATATATATGATTATATTGTATATGAAACCTAGCTCTAGCATAACCAATATACACATCCATCAAGCCATATCCTGTAAAGGGTATACTGACAACCAACGCAGTGATTATGTTATTAATTAGTAATGTCATTGCAGTGCGCATATTTGCATGGAACAAAGTGATTTACTGCACAGCAATATGCCTATACACACACACAAATATATATATATACCCACACATATATATACATACTCATATACAGACAAGCTTAATGGCTATAGGTGTAAGTTTAGTATAGAATGTAATAGGGTAGAGGAGAGGTTTATATTGAAACGGCTTGGCTTCATTTGTCTGTTTGTTACAGTTACATATTTGATTATGGTTTCAGTTGCATAATTGCCGTTGGGCATAAGCTGGTTGTTTGGCCAGAAAGAACAGTAGGATATATATGTAGGATAGGGCGTGCTTGTGGCTGATGAAGTTGCATATAACTATTAATTAGTGAGAAATTTAATATCTACCTTATTAATTCATGTTAGCCATGTTTAGAGCTTTCTGAATCGCATCAAATATCGAGTTATTAATTACTTTTTTTTTTATTCAATTATATCTGTGTATAATGATGCTATAGTTGCGTCAACCTTAATAACAATTTCATTCCCTTAATTTCGCCAAATATTGCTAATCAGGCAAGAAACCAACAAGCAATTATCATAATTTTTTCTAACAGCCCGAAACGATGAAATATGCTAAATTAAACATTAAAACATAATTTCCTTCAAAGTAGTTGTAGAAAAAGAAAATATACATAAATATATATTTTTCTTGGCACGCAATTTCTTGCTTGCCACAAGAAATTTATGAAAAGAAGTCGTTGCCCATGCTACAAAACGTGCCACATAATACTTGAATCAGTACAAAAACTTGCCACTCATTGTTGAATCATAATAATACCCACATCACTGCTAATAATAGGGTATATTAGTTTTCTGTCAAGTATCGGAACTATTGATAATTTCAACAGATTGTATACCTTTAGCAGCTCTTACATTGGGTTTTCCTAGCTCAAATATACATAAAATTGATCAAGATATATATATAGATTATGTTTATTTTTGATATTATAGCCAGCTTGCTATATAGCCTTTTATACCCTGTACATGTAAGTCGTGGCCCAGCTGTACATTCTTTTCCTGTTTTTCCTTGTGTTGCGTTTATTTTTGAAAACTGCGCGCCAAATGCGAAATGAAAATTAATTACACTCAACAGACTAAGACACACAAAAACATACACACCCACATACATAAAGAGCATGACAGCATTGCGTGTGTATATATATGTGTGTGTGTGTGTGTGTGTGTGTGTGTGAGTGACTGAGTGTGTGAGAAAAATGCAGTTCAGCAGGCAGCCGTTTAGAGACTATTTAAGGATCTTCAAGCGTTAAAGAAGTTTTCCTTATTATTATTGTTGTTGTTACATATATGAAAGAATATGTTTTATTTGTTTCTTGCTGCTTTTCTTTTATAAATTTCAAGTTTTCACATTTTCTTCTTGTTACTTTTTTTTTTGTCTTATGGAATCAGAGCGCACATTTAAATGTCAATAAATCATAAATGAAAAGCGGAAAAACTCGCAAAGCTGTGGAAGGCGAAAGTAGATGCTGTTTGAGGTTGAGTAAGGGCAACTGAATTTTCTTTCCTTATAATATATTTATAGAAAATTGTACATATATATATATATATATATATATATATATATATATGTAAATGTCAATGTTTTTGTTAAGCTTAATGAGGTTTAAAGTGGATCACAACAAAATAAACAACTTGTTTATATTTATGATAGAAAATTTAAGTAGAAAATTTTCTAAAAGAAAAAACACAAAAATATAAAGAAAACCATTGGAATTCAAAATTTGTTGTATGCCAAACAAATTAATCAGCAAAATGAATGTAATAAAAATGCCACACGCAATTAAAAACAAAACAAAAAACCAAAATAAATACAAAAAAGAATTGAAAAACAAGAAAAAAAAGGCAAAATGAAGAGGAAAAAAAATTTAGGCCAGACATACTTAAAAATAATCAAATAATTAAATGTAAGCAATGAGCACTGCATGTGCCTTTATGTAAAAGTGGCCAAAAGCCCGCATATAAGGCCCATTAAATAAGGCCATTTATTGTAGGAAAGTAGCTAACAAAATGCCTTAAATAGCCATTAAAATTGCTCATAAGGTAAACACACGAATTCTATTTAGTTTTTTTTTGTTTTTGTATTTCGTTGTTTTTATTGTTTATTATGTGGAATTAATGAACAGACATTGGATGAGTAATTGGCCAAGTGTAATTATGGCCAAGAAAATGTACATTTAAATTTTATCCATAATATACAACTCATAATCCATCTTCATCGATAAAACAAACAATTTGCATAGACATCAATCTATCGTCAAATACATTTCATTGATGTTCGAGTCTATTTTCAGTGTAGAATTGAAATATTTGGCAATCAATTAATTGATTTTCAATATGAAAATTAACGAATTTTTTTATATTTATATTTGTTGTTTTTTTACCCTCTCTCTCTCTCTCTCTCTCTCTCTCTTTATAAATTCTTTTTCACTTTTCATTTATTTGTTGTATACTTGAGCATTTCCTCTTCGCAGTTGGCTAAGTGGAGGAAAAACTTTTTCATGTTAATTTCATCATTTTTACGCTACGCCGGCAAAATGAGCATGTCATATGATGGCATCTATCTTTGGCGCTTTTATATATGAGTGTATATATATATATATATCTGTGTATGTGTGTATAGCTGTGTATGTGTGTGGTTGCAGACATGCCGCTGAAATACTAATTATGTGCGCGATTTAAATAGATTTTTCATTTATTTAGCTAGGCCATCATTTTGGATGAAATGGAAATTAGAGGCAAATGTTTTATGTTGCGCCATTGACGTCTCCACTCTGCCCTGCATCATAACCCACTACACTACACCTTCATAAGTATATATATATATATATATATATATAATGAATATATATATATATACATATCTATACAAGTAGTATAAAATATTCCTGGATGAGAATTGGTTAGTTGGTTGGTTGTTCGGTTGGTCGGGCAATCGGTTGATTTTATGCATTTTGACAGGCCCACATCATTTCAACTTTACTTGTTTTGAGCTAAAGCTGACGTAGCGGAAGTGTTTGCCTACTGCGAGTGGGGAATATATGCGTTCTATACATAATTTTTAATTATTTGTTTTACGCACACTAATAAGGGCAAATGAGGCATAAACATTGCCTAATTATAGCAACCTCTATGTCTTCAACTTCTATGATTCTGACTCATATGTGTACATTACATATGAGCTATATAAATATGATTCTAAGTATGTTACTTACATAAGCTGCAAATCATCTGAGTAAATAAATAATGCAAATATATACGCTTTGTTAATAGTATATAAAAGATAAACTGTTGATTGATTAAATATATATATTCATTTTCTTATTATAATTTCTTACCACTTTTCCTTAATTTTGTTGCAGGTAAAAATTTGGTTTCAAAATCGTCGCACAAAATGGAAAAAACAGGATAATGTCACAAATAACGAAGCAGCCGAGCACAAATCCGCCAAACCAACATCTGGGGAGCACCAGTCGAAGGCTAACAGCAACAGCAGCAGCAGTAACCACAACAACAATAGCCTGGCTGATGATGCATCCAATTCCACTTCAATAACAGGAAACTCTAATACAGATGGTACTCCTAAGAAATCGTCTAATAGCCATTTGGAAAAGACACGCGCCAATAGCAACAGCAACAGCAACAACACAAACACCAATAGCAATAGCAACAGCAACAATCATTCATTTGCTTCAGGCAAGCACAGCAACAACAACAGCAAATTGCAATCGAAAAATGCAACAACAAAGATTAAAAAACAATACAACACATTGCTAGAGAAGAACGCCAAGAGCACAAGTAACCCAACCACAAATGGAGCTAACATAAATGCTTTTGATGCTACATCTATTACTGCAAACAATAATAATAACAACAACAACAACAGTAACAGCAAGTCTTCGGAGAAGCGTAACTCCAACAATAATAATATTGGTGATTTGTTTCATCATCATCGATTGCATCATACCAATGCCATACCGCTAACAGTAGAACCAGCAGCACCCTTGGAACAGACAGAAAAGCTGGAGATTAAGGTCGAGGAATCACCAGCGTTGGCTTTACAAAGAGTTTCAGCTGCTGCTGCTGCTGCTGCGGCTGTTGCCACAAAGGAAAATAGACGCAGTCCACCTCCCAATTCAGTGTTAAATGAAATGGATTATGAGAGTAAATTAACTGCATCAAAAATATCATTTGCACTGAACATGGCCAATAAGAAGCTACAGGAGAATAGAGAGGAAACAACGCCGATTAAAAATGAAACTGATTCGGAAGAGGATGATGAAACGGCAAGTGAATTGGGCACCTCAACAGAAGCACATGATTCACAGGATCATGATGTGCAAATGCCTGAAATATAAATCAATCCTGCAACTCTTTTTAGACATACACACACACATATATATATATATATATATATATATATATATATATAAATAAACGTATATATGTATAAATATACATAGCCAGTCAAATTAACTTGTGCCAAAAAGTCGAATATTGCTCAAGCACCACACGGCCAGCTTATAAATTAAATGATAAATTATATATATAAAAAAAAAACTGTTTTATGTTTCAATTAGATTGTAAGAATTTTAAATAAATAATTATTAAATGTAATTTATTGAATGTATTCGTATGCTTAAGAACTAATTCTTTAATCTAGGCTTTGTAAATGTTGCCATTAGAAACGCATTTAAATGTTTAATGAGTTGTATTAAAAACAACAAAAAAGAAGAAGCAAAAAATAAAAGGAAAAAAACAAAAATGATAACATAAATTACTTATAATTAATTATTTTAAATGTAATTTGAACTTTCGAAAATTTCATGTGATAAAGTATACGAAAGATTATTGAATGAAGCGTGTCAATAACAACAACTACAATTATAACAACAACTACAACAACAACAACAACAATTGGTGAAGTCATGTTAATTATAAATATAATTTAACATCAACTTTTAAACTATTAACTAAAAGTGTTTAAGCAGAATCGGTCCTAACTTTAAGTGAATAAATTCTATTAAATGTATTATACATATATGTATATATAAATATAATACATATTTAATGTGAATGTTTGTACAAAAAAAAAGAAAAGCAACAACAACAAAAACAAAATAAAGTAAAGAACATAAATATTGAATTAAAATTGTAAAACGCGCGCCACAGCAGCCGTTAAACATTTGAAATTCAAATAAATAATTCAGCAAACTATTTAAATTTTTCTTCTTTTTGCTACATGATCGGGTTCTGGAACATCCACTACACCTTCCGAAGTGATTAGAAACTCGGAAAATGCATTTGGGGTCTCCGGGGAGTATATTATTTCAAATTTACGTACGGTGATTAATTGATCTGCTACCTTACATTGTTTGGGTACCTTTGATATACGTATACGTGTACGACCCAGGTTTGCCCATTGCAAACCCAAACAGGGCACATCTTCTGGTGCCTGTTGATCTGTCTGTAGACTGGTAGTCATTTGATTGGTGCATACCACAGCACAGTTGTAGTTGTCTGCATAAGTCAGCAGTGCATTAACCAGGCGACGCATGTCGCGTGCTCGTTCTGCGAAATCTGTGTATAGCCGAAAGATGGCTGCAACTGAATCGATAATGATCAAGCCAATGCTGTGGTCCTGTAGCAGTTGTGGCAGACGATTGCTAACGCAGTTAAGCAATTGTTGCTGAAATTAGATTATATAAATATAATATTTCAATAGATGTTATTTACTTACATTTTCGTACTGATGTTCAATGAAAATATTACCCAAAAAGTTAAGTTCTTCATCTGGATAACGAGCCTCAAATGCTTTAGATATCTGCAACAGACGTCGGGATGGAAACATATCCTCTGTGCAGATAAATGCCACACCTTTGCCCAAACCACCCAGTCGTGTTGGCAATTGTACACTAAGCGACAACTGTAGCAGCATCTGGGACTTGCCCACACCTGAGACACCGCATATTTCGGTTATTCCACGAGTTACTATACCGCCGCCAGTACAACGATCTAGTGTGGCGCAACCAAACGTTATGCGGGACCACTTCAGTCTTGCCGGTGTTCTAAAGAGTGAATCTGCTGATACTAGCGTTTCCGACAGCCACTTCATAGCTGCCTCCTTCAAAATACGTACATCGTCTGGAGTGCAACTATGGACACAAGTGTCCAGTGCACAAGTGCGAGTGTCTAAGAATTTGATTTTGGGTGTAGTCAGTATCGCCTCCGGTGTAAGTACGTTAACTATAGTAAAATAAGATTAAATTTGATGCTTATTAACCAAGTTTCTCGCTTACCCCGTTCAGCAATCTCCTGCAAGTGCTTAGGCAGCTGCTCCAAGAAGTTTGTCATCGTCAAGCTCTCAAGTTAAGTGCTCGCATGTGGATGACATTTTTTGCATGCAACCTAAACACGTAAGGTGTTTCAACACCTATTAAATTATCACCTTGGTAGCGAAATATTTATTGATTAAACAAAACTCATCAGCATTCAACACGCGGATAAACTGAAAAGTGGCCGGCAATCAGCTGCTAAAGGAAAATAATTTTGCAAAATAACTATAAGTCAGGCAATACATGTTCAAAATTTCCTCTAAAATCATGATGTGTTAGCTGGAGCTTAATGCGAGAAAACATAACCCCACCATAGTGCCATATGATGCAATAATATGATCTTACCAATTGTAAACAAACAGGAACTGGTATCACATTCTTTTGATTCCAATTTGCCAAGGTGATCAAACAATCATTTAGTTTACCACACAGTTTGTAATACACCCAAAATAATACATTAACACATAACTCACAATTTGTATGTTTTACATAAGTTTCTGTTTAATCATTTAATTTGCTTAAATTTTGCACAAACTTCAGATAAACACAATAAACGATCGATAGTTCGATAGGCAAGGACGTCAAGAGTTGACCACTTGCACTTGCGAAATTTAGCTGTTGTTATTGCTGGGTAGTTGGTGTAGCTATAAACTTAAACAAACTAAAAAAGTGATCTAATGGCTGCCTTTAGGCTTGGAAAGTTCTGCCAATGCTCTAGCCTCAGCCTCAGCGCTGCGCTTCTTTTCCTCAGCTAGTTTAGCATCACGCACAACCTTCTGTTGGGCCTCAATTTCGCGGACCTTCTCTTCCTTCTTAGAGAGGCGACTCTGGTGAGCGGCACCGTACGCAATGCCAACAACAAGCAAGGACCATCTGCCGAGCTTGATCAATGGTGAAACACGAACTGGAGGCTGAGACATTGCTGGTTAGTTATGTAATGGGTAGACCGCAAACTGAAAAAAAGACAGATATGTCTGTTAAAATGTTCATCGCAAAAATAATGTGCATAAAGCTTAGCATCCTGAATGCATAACTGCACAGCTATTGTATAAAATATACATATTTACCACAAATCGATGCAATTCCAAAAAATGAACTACACAGTAGTATAACCTTAAAGCAGCTGTCAAACTGACAAGTCTTTTATCGATACTCTTATAACGATTATTCAGGGGTGCACAAGAGTTTTTAATGTTTTTATGTTTAACTGTTTGAATGTCAGCTGTGTTGTGATACTAAAACTGTTAGAAGCTTTTGTTTTATTTAAAAGGAAACTCGCCTACTCTGCCTACTCAAAATAATGAATAAATTCTTATATAAAATATTCAATATTTATTTGTAATGACAACTGTTCAAACTCTTATGATGCACCTGTTATTTGTGAATATGAATTGCAGTGACTTGGTATCGTGGATGAATACCTTTATTATGACCGCACATCTCTAAGTGTGAATGTCAGAACTAAACCTGAAAAATTTTTGTTTTGTTAAAATGGCGAGTTTTGCACATAAAATCTTTTGATTTATATATTTAGGCCAATAAATTATAATAAAGTGATATTTATATAGCATATAATAGCTACAAGGGTTATGTAAACTTGTTAATCAAAGGAAAATTCCAACACAGACCTTGAGTGGATTTACACATATACATACATTCACATACACACAGGTAAAAATATACACATACGTTAAAAAAAAAACGGGTTGAAAACGTCACAACGACTAGCAGCGAGAGTTCCTGAAGTGTGTTTGCAGCTGCTCTTGGCCAAATTAGCACGAGAACAACAACAACACATATAAATTTGAACAAAGGACACACAAAATGGTAAATGTGCCTCCGCTTTTATGCAGCACGCCACCCCCGATTGATTTTGGCGAAGAAGATGATGATTCGGGGCTGCAGTCTACGCTTCAATTGGATGACGCTGACGAATACTCTGAGTATGGCTTAGTCACCCAAACACTTGGAGGTGGGCTTAATGTGAAAGGTAATTGTTTTAATTTATATTTATTTGTCGTTCGAGTTTATTAACAATTTTTACCTGCCCGTGCAGTACCAAAATTGCCAGAAGCTCACCCCATATCACATTTGGAGACGTTGTCCCATGAGCTAAGCAATGGACTTAAAACAACTGCAGCTGTGGAGGCTTTTAATTACCAAGTAAACGCACCTGACTCTAATTACACATTTGAGCCGAAAATGCCCACACCTCTGGCTATTATTGCTGAAGAAACGAATCACAATAGTGAAGAAAACGATGATCACCAGCAGCTAAAAAAAGAACAGCTACAGCAGGAAATACAAGAGGAGCAGCAAGAACTGTCCTTGGAGGAAGAAGAATCCCATATTAACGATGTACCCTCACTTAAACTAGACAGCCTGAGTCTATACTCTAGTTCACCTACATCCGCAATGTCACCAGTAGCAGATGAGGAACTAACCAAGCCTCCCGTTTTGTGCCACCAAGTGACGTTGGAGGATATATCTGACGACAGTGACGAGGAGAGTTCGCCAAAGAAACCCAAAGAACTATTTATACCTGAAGGTGCCGATGATTTTTTTGCCATAGAGGTTATAGGCACGCCCACACAGAAAACGCCTACTTTGAGTAACCAAATATCGGATGGCCAGTCTGAATTTGCATCATTCGAAGAAGCGCCTCCCGAAGATGTGAGCCAGCAGACGTCCAATGAAAATGGTGTACCTGATGATGATGATGATGATGAGTTTGGTGATTTTGGCGACTTTGCTGACTTTTCAGTTGCGCCAGCAAGTACGGAGTTCCAGCAGCCAACAACAGCTACTGAGCAACACTCAACAGTGTTGCCGACGGTTGAGATTCAGCAGTCAATCAATGCGACTGTATATATAAAGCAATCACTGCAGGCAGACGCAGAAGTCCAACAGCCAAAGACAGCGGAGACAGAATTCAAACAACCAAAGCAGGAAGCATTTGAAGTGGAACACCCAGTGGAAGTTGACAGCAATGACGACGGTTTTGATGATTTTCAGGATTTTGAATCACCTCCAGCGCCAGAAACAAATGCTGTGAACTTGAATAATGATGATGATGATGATGATTTTGGTGATTTCTCAGAGCCATCTTTTGTTTCTGTCCCACCTGTTGTTGCACCACCTACACCTATTGGTATACCACAACCACCGCCACCAGCTCCAACACAATTGAGCATTACAGAGCGCGTTAAACCTGTGCTGGACCTTATGTTCCCCAAACAGGATGAGAACAGTAAGCATATTTCAGACCGACACATGCCGCTGGCAGATACGCAAAATTTGCAATTCGGTGCCATTGAGCAGGCCCACGCTTTAAACTATCAGTGGACTTCGTCAGAGATGCGACACTCCTTGGTGCGATCCTTGGGCATTGATTCTCGTAATATAGTAAGTCAATATTTGTTATAGGATTATCTTTTACGGTTAGGTAATATCTAATTGAATTTTTGCAGCTTTTTGGTGAAAAATGGAATGCGTCTATGCCGCGCTTTGCCGCCAATTTAAGTTTTGATCCACTTCAACCACTAAAGCCTACATTGGCAGGCAGCTCCTCAGTACTTGAACCCGTACAGGCATCCATTTCTAGCTGGCAGCCTAATAACAGTACCTCCATCCAACAGCCATATCAAGGTAAGTTATCAATTATCACACAACATTAACATTTAGTTACCGCAAATCAACAGCTACACACGATTCTCGTAACCAAAATTGCCACTGCCTCTTGTTCGTTTCATCCCGAGTCACTTATGTTAAAACTACACGCTTTCGCTTTCCAATTGATTTCCAATAATTGGCCTGCCGTTTTATTGGCTGATCTCGTTCTTATGTTCATTGTTAACATTTATATTATTTTTTGATCTTCCTTTTGTTTTGTTTTGAATCCTTTTTGCATTTACTTTTACTTCGGAGCATCGAAGATGGAATGTCCTTGCAGCTAGATAAATGTTAAATAATAAATGTTAACTAACAAGCCTGTTAAACATAACATAACTAGTGCCTGTTAATACATAAGATTTGACAGCATGCAAAAATAACTAACATAGACTTACTGCAACTAACAGCTTAACTGAATATTCTCTAAATAATCTACTGCAAGGGAATTTAACAGTAATCTATTATGTTATTATTTTTGTTTTTGTTTTTGTTTTTGTTTTATTATTTGTTTCCTGTGTCCACCAACTTTGATCTGAAATTTATCCTTATGATAAATTGTATTTAGAATCACATGTACAGACAATACAATTGGAACAACAACAACAACAACAACAACTTGACCAAGTAACGATGGTGGCTAATGCTGATAAAATAAATCTTGTTACCTCTAACTACTCCCACACCAATAACAACAACCACAATCATGATGCTTTGGATGCGAAACTGCCTTTGATGGAACTCAATGATAATAATGATAATATGACAATCAACAACTACAACAACAACAACAATCAATGCAATGCCAATTTTGTCACACATTTTGCCACCATCTGCAACAATAACAATCATCCAATAACTCCAACAACAACAACAATTAACACAATTTTCACTGCTCACGACGCCTTGCTGGATTTTAGTAAGTTTCGTTGGCTCCTTGCGTGTTGTAGTTCGTCTATCTTTTACTCTATTTATTTTTATATATCCAACTACTTAACTTAATATCCTTGTAACCTTGGCGTTGCCCACAATATCTACTTCTGCACTAGTTAACCAGCATCTTAGTTATCATATTCTCATTTCTCTATAAATATATATTTATGTTTATATTAATATATTTTGTATCAATATTTATTAACCAAGGTCAGTTCAAGCAGTAGTAATTAACATTTTTTATGGTTCACAGGACTCGAAACAGCCAGCGATACAGCAGCACAGACGAGCGAAATTAAGACGCAGTCTAGCATCACTTATGGGCAAGGCAAACCCAGTGCCATCAACAACACCGATGAAACAGCTGTTGGGGATGGCGACACAATCTCAACCGCCTGTTTCGATGACGCCACAACAGGAGCATCAGTATTTGCTATTGCAGCAACAACAGAGGCGATATCAACTGCTCTATCAGCAGACGGCAATGGCCACATCTTCGGTGACAATCAACAACACACTCAGCAGCAGCAGCAGCTTGATCTGAGAAAATCACCAACACCACCACCATCACCGTCACCGTCACCGTCACCGCCAATAGTCAATAGTCAGCAATTGCATGAGGTCAGTAGTAGCAATAACTATGCTATGCCTCTCAAGGAGACCCATATCTATACACCCTCCAAGTCAGATACAGCGGTTGCTAAGACCACAACACTGGCGCCAATTGATTTTGATTATGAGATCGCCTCCGCTGGCATCATTATTGATGAAACGGTCATAAAGAAGGAATATCGCGATGTTGAGTACAAACCCCCTCCCTTTGGGCTCGATTCGCCAAGCAAATTAAGCTCATCTGGAAAGCTAACAGCAGAAGATGATGATTTCAGTGACTTTCAGTCAGTACCTGCCATCAAGGCTACATCAGCGGTGCTTCAGCCACCGCGCAATAGTACACCCACATTTGGTGAACAGATGATACTTAGTCCAGCCATACTGTTGCCTCAGACAATTCCATTGGCCAAGCCAAGCATAGAATGGGGTGATAATGCCATGGCCAATATCAATGCTGAGGAATTGGCTCGCATCGAAGAGCTATTCTCGCATCAACATAAGCCGCCTACGATAAGTGCAACTGTTGCGCAACAGTCACCAAAACAGCAGCAACATCAGCAAGATGATGATGAATGGTCCGACTTTGTATCTGTGCCCGTTTCTGTACAACAACAGCAGCAGCAGCAGCAGCAGCAACAACAACACAACCATAAAAATCATAACAACAATGTTGTCAATACACAAAACCCAAGACAGGCAACTTCTGGTGTTCCACCCTCCAAAGAGGATGACTGGTCAGATTTTGTGAGCAGCACACCTTTGGCTCCTGCTGTTAACTCACGCCCAGCGCCACAATTCAATTCTGGCGCCTGGCAGAGTGCAAATTTCTACAACAATCCGATGAGTCTTTACCAGCAGCAGCAACAGCCCATTGGACATAGCAATTTAGTGCCCAAATATCAAAACAATAGTAACAACAATAATAACTACAATAATAATAATGCATCTGCCATACCACAACAGATTCATATGATGCATGATTTTTCTACGGCACCGACAGCGACATCAACAACTGCACCTGCAACTTATCAACAGCAGCACCATCAATATCACCAGCAACAGCTGCAACAAAAGCAGCAGCGGCAGCTGCAGCAACAACAACAGCGTCAGCAATTTCACCTGGGTAATGCCAAGGTGGCGCCACGTATATCTCTGATACCCGATCTAAGCTTTGTGGCACCAGCCTTACCCACCAATGCAGGCGCCTTCATGAGCTCCCTACCTAAGCCGAGTTTCAGTACCAAGAAATGACAAAAGCTGCGTAATGTGAAACAGCTGAGATCACAGCAACAGTCGTCTCGATTGCTTGTGCCGCCACCATGTCCAATAGCTGTAGAGGCGACAATCTTAACCTAGACAACACGTCTTGTCAGTATTATGAATCCGTCTTGATATTGTGCTATATATAATGATTTTATAGATTCTGACTAAGCAATGAAATTTATTGCTTTTGTTATTGTTAATGTGCGTGTTGCTGTTCTTGTTGTTGTCAATGTCGTTGTTGATGTTGTGTTGTTAATGTTGTCGTTGTTAAACTTAGGCTGTAGTCGTAGTCAAAGCAATGCTAATCAATTCAAAAAAAAAAAAAAATATGTCTCGGTTACGTCCCAAATTATATATAGTGCAATATTTTCTTAAAAAAAAAAGTTCTTAATTTTTAAATTAATTTTTATAGTTTTTATTCATCAAATTTTATTTAGTTAGTTTTCGGCAAAAAGGTTTTTCTTTTGCTACATGTTTAGAGATATTCTTTTAGCCTCTTTTCAGTCACATCCGATGGATATTAGTACAACCCAATCTGTCCAAAAAAAAGAAAAGAATTCTCGCAAAAGACAAGCAAATTTTTATATATATATTTTTTAGGAAGTTTTAAGTAGTGAAGCTTATAAAAAGTGGCTCTTTCCTTAACTCAGATTATAGCTAAATATGTTGTCCCAGTTTAAGTTAACTAAATAGAGAATCGGTCTTTTAATCTCTGTCTATAACATCATTTCTTCCCAGCCATTCCAAAGCGAGATGTTCCAACACAACAATAAAATATCTTAACCCGCCTATGCGAATTTTCTATATAAATTTACCTAAATATATTTATATATGCATATGTGTGTTTGTAACTAATTGAATGCTTATTATAATACTATATTTAATAGAGAGTGTTGAAAAAAAATATATAAAAGAATCGAAAAGTAAAACGCATACATTCCATATGTTTAGCTATAGTTAAAACCATGATCTCTATAATGATAGAAACAGTTATAGATCCGCTTTAAAAGTTTGTGTTAATATTTCATTTATTTATTTAGCTTAATGATTTTTTTTTAATTGTGTGTGTGTATGTGTGTTTTTGGGTGTATATGTAGAGTATGTATGTAAGTAAACAATTTATATATATTTAATAAATTATAACTAAATTTCAATGGATGCTTTAAACTTAGACTTAATTATAAATTATGCATTTGTGTGTGTTTGTTTGTCTCTGTGTTTTGTTTCAAATAAAATTGCTAAGAACAATATAGAAATAATAATTATATAATAATAAAAATGGTCTATGCTTGATTTAAATTGAATTAAGTTTTGGATTATAATTAATAAAACATTTTAATAATATATATATATTTTATGTGCTAAAAATTATATAGATAATTTAATGTATAAATATATTTATATATATACGCGCAGAGTATGATAAAAATAATAAAAAGAAATTATATAAAATTAAACAATTTGTGTTTATTTAATTAATTTAATTTGAACCGTGTGTTTGTTTGTTTGTTTGTTGCTTTTCAATACATTCTTGCACTAATTTATTTTACGTATTATTAATTTTTTTTTTTCTTTGTTTTTCTTTTGTATTAGGGACGGGGCTGGCATATGGATTGAGGTTCTGGTATGGTTTGGTCTTTCTTCTGTATAGAGTTATAGTATGATGTATGTTAAAATTGAAACCTGCGTATTAAGTCAATGAGTTTGCAACAATCTGTGGCATACTACTGAAATGTTTGTTTGAGGAAGCTCAAATGTGAGATTTGATTAGCGAAGCACTGAATGATGTCTAATAACTAATCTTGTCTACGTCTTGTCTCACTCTCTCAGGAAGTATAACGCTGCAGAAGCCTCGTTCTGTATGTACATATAAATATATATGCATATATAGATGTGGTTATTGATAACTATGGATGTAAGTGGGTGTAGTTTAGGTAATGCATTAGTTGTAATTATATATATCTAGTCAGGATTCGGATTTTGTTTGGATTGGTTGGCGAGCGAGGTGCACGGGGTGTATATATAATAGCACTATGGCAGTAGATAGTACATAATAATTAGTATTATAATATTATTACATACATATGTGTAATATATATTATATATATTATAAATAGTGTGTGTGTATGTTCTTTATAAATTTGAATGCAATGTTAATGTCATATTCTATATATTAATCGGCTTCATCTTCATCATCATCTAAATGTTTAACAATTTTTTCAAAACGAATCATTACTGAATGATTCTTGCCTCAATATAATGAAAGACAAACCGCTAACAGATCCATATATATAATAAAAAGAAACATGAAGCGACCATTTATCCTTTACGATACTTTGCACTAACAGTTTTCTCTCTTTCTTATCTTTGTTTACATTCTCCAACTTTCTTCACTTCCATCAATTTGCATAATAAAAAAAAAATAACTTAACTAATAATTATTATGTATTTAGGTAATGACAGTAGCTGTTTAGAGGCTTAAAATGCCAGCCATGGATGATGCAACAGCGATTCTTTAGAACGATCGCCATAGTCATAGGTTAGCTCCTCGCCAGTCTCGATGTCATCTTTGGCTAGCAGAACCAAATGTGGTCTCTGCTTGACGACAATTACTTTGGTCATTAAGTTTCCGTTGCGTGAGTGATTAATGAGTCTTCCTAGCTTTCCGGTATCAATGGTAGCATCAATGCAGTACTGTTGATTTTTGTGCTTAAAATAATACATATAGCAGCCAGCATTCTCATCCAGAGCATAGCAACGTTCCCGTTCGGTGGCCTCGTTAATAGCTATAAGATCACCTACGTATTCGACAACAAATTCGTTGCGTTTGAATCGACGAATTGCAACAACGCCACGTCCTTTACCCATAAAATTACGCACTTGAAGACCTTCACAACGTTCGTCAAGCACAGCTTGCTCTAGGTCACGCATCATCTCCTCTTTTACGACTGTTTTGGTTTTACGTACACTTCGACGAACTGGAAAGAACTCTGTAAGTTCACGATTGCCATTAGTTGCTGCCAATGGCTGTGATTTTGATCCCATCGTCTTGGCTTTTGATGATTTGGCAGGTGGTTTTGGTTTGACAGGTGCTGTTACTGTTGCTACAGGCTTGATCATTGCTTTTGCTTTGTTCAGATTTTCACGCTCTTCAGCTGCTTTGATCAGTGCATGTACATCGTCTTCGTCCTCATCGTCCAGCACAACAACGACATCTTCATTAGTTGTTGGACTTGGCGGTTGGTAAGGCGCTTGTGGTTTTTGCTGATTCAGTCTTCGTCGCGATTTGCACGCACTGGTTGCTGCCAGCTGCAACTGCAGTTTGCGTGGCGACTTTCTTGGTGAGAGCGTTTCGCTCTTTAGAATTGTTGCTTCGCGTGGCATTGTCTTGATAGGCGAGGGGCACAATATACGATGTGGTGTTGCTGGTTTACGCCGACGCGTTCCGGAAATAGCGGGGGATATACCAGTCGTTAGACTGCAAGCAACACCACTATCGCAGGAACTGCTGTCATGTTGATCCAACTCAAATCCGCTCAGCGGTTGCTGCAATTCGATATGCTCCTTCGCCTTCTCAAGATCGTTTCCAGGACTGTGTCCATTTAGCGTAACAATTTGATTGAAGCGACCGTTAAGTACGCAAGCATTGAGCACTGATGGTGGTGAGAATACAGGATTGGCTAGTTCAAAACTCTTATTTATACGAATGCTGGAAGCCTTTGTGGGCGTACGATCAATATCCAAAGTCAACACAGGCTCCTGCAGAAATATGTTCTCAGACGTCGTGGCACTGCTGCTACTATGTGTAGAGCTGTGGCTATCACGCAACGCCGAACGATGTGTCTGAAATGCAGTTGCATTTGATGTTGCAACTGTGTCTAAGTCTGTTTGTGTATCTTCGTAAGTGTCGGGTTCTGGCTCTGGCTCTGGCACGAGCTCAGGTTCTGCCAATTTATTTGTAAAGTTAAAGCCCGCATTAGAGCCAATGTCATTGATGTGTTCGACTTCTAGTTCATCGTTTTGATATGATGGTGAGCTGGTAGTAGTACTGTTTGAAGGAGAGGGTGAACCCGTAGACTGTGCATCATAAATAAGAGATTCTTCCTCAAGCTCCTCATCTAAGTTTGCACTTATTGTTATTGTCTTTTGCTCTTGATTTGAAGGTATAGTCGTGTTTTCTAAGGCTTTGGCGCTTTTCGCGGCAGCATTTGCTATAAAGAAATTTTCGATTGTGCGTGTTTGTGAACGTGTTGCCAACGGAACGCCTGTGCAAAGGTAAGGTAAGTTATAAGGGTAGAAAATATATTATAGTTAACCTAAAATATTTAATAAATTAAAACTTACCAATTATGCGACCAGCATCAGATTTTGTTACATTACTGTTACCATTTATTTTATTATTGTCACTGCTAAAGGTTTGCACCTTGTGAATTTCATTGGGTTTCATAAGGCGGCAGTCTTTTCGCTTCGGGCTTGCAAAATATTGATCTTCAAGCAGATTATTGCTGGCCGTCACGGCGCTTATAGGTAAAGCGAGCGCATCAACGTTGCCATCTGCGACCCCGTTTGAGGTTACCACCATTAGGGCGGGCTCTTTAGCGGGCCTTCCGCGTCTTCTAACCATTATCATTTAGGGTTTTTGCTTTGGGTTTATTTAATACCTCAATTGAATGGGGTGGGAATCCGTTAAGTTAATAAATTACACTAAGGCAGCAAAATTTGTAGCACACGCACACTGCGAAACATAAACAGAAACAGAAAGTTGACTGCAATTTGCATAAGTAGAAACAAAACGGAGACATTAAACTTTGTGTATTATTTGGTGCACCACACTACCCCAACTGTTCCCGCTCGCACAACACAACCAACAACTACAATTACACACACATACACTAACTCGCTCATACATATCCACAAAGCGCGTACAGTTTTTGCCCCTCGACAAAAATATATCGTTCTGTGTGTGTGTTACTGCTGTTGCTTGTGTCGCACGAAGCAAAGAGGAAGACAAACAGCAAAAGAATGAACTGAAGCTGGAAGGCCTACCTATTTTGGTTATTATATTTTAACGAATATAATCGTCATACGCAACGGCGCATGTTTTTAGTTTTACACTGTTTTCTGCACATTGCATCTGATTACGCCGCTTTATAATATTATTTTTTCAGTCAGTCAAATGCACTTTTTTTATGCACCTATTCCGCAAACTTTTTTTTGTGTGGTTCTTTTTTCCGTTTTGTAGCAGAGTTGTTGATCTCTTATCGATATACAATTGAAGACTGATAGCTAATTAATCGAGCGCGCTATATCATATCCGAATGCTAAAATATATTTACTTAATTCTTAATAAGTTCAGTATAGTTTTATTTACAATAAACAGATATACTTAATTTAAAGCCTTAATAATTGAATTTCAATAATTTTGTCTTAATTTCCTAGCATGATAAGCACTAGCTTTATGGCGCGCAAACTATCGAAAGAAAATGGATAGTAATGGGGACGCTCACGCTCGGATATCGATAGTTCAAAGCCGATGTGGTGTCTAGCATCTCATACGCCAAACGAAATTCGCAAGGCGCGCGTGAAAAAAAGTTTTTTCGGAAATAAATTAAAAATTTAAAGTGAAGGAATTGATAAAAGTTTAAGCAAAGTCTACTAACAGTTTCTACCTAAAGTTGTTTATTAAGTGCATATCAATGTACTTTAATTAACAACGTTTAAATTTGGCAGCTTGCAAAAATTTGGGCGCCTTTTATTGTGTGTCTGTGTTACTATTAAGTTGGCTTGCCCCGCGTTGTGGCTATAGCTCCTTCGCGCGTGCAAATAGAAATACGCCTCTGTTTTACACAATCATTAGTAATTTTAAACTTAAATTATTAATCAAACAATAACAATAAACAAAAATAAAAAAGATAAATAGCAAAAATGCCGATTTGCAAACGAGATGGTTTTGATCTCAATCAAACAGAATCTAAAAATGATACATTCCACGACAACGATTTAGTCTTTTGCTGCTATATCACCAAGCAGATATTTCGAGACTACGAGTAAGTTAAATGTTTAACTTTAATATCTATTCTCTTTTCTTAGTGGTATCTGCAGCAGTAGTATACCAATAACAAAGCAGACACCATGCTAAAGTATACAACAAAAGGACGCTGATGAATGCATGCTTGTACCAAGCAATACATGCAAAAAGCAAAAACATTTGGTGTGAGTAGGTGAAGGCGGCGGCGACGACGTTAGTAAAGGAAAGCGCGCGAACAAAATTCACAGCTGCTACACGCGGCGTTGCCACCTTGTTGACATTTATTGTTTTCAACCGCAGACAAATTTGTTTACACACTTTTATATTTATAGTTATAAAAATATCTATTTTAACTTGTTATTAAAGAAAGTTCCTATAAAATATAAATTTATGATATAAGCGTATAATCACTATATCTATTTACCCTTAGCTAATGTCCGCATCCAGGACAGGTTGTCAAGCCTAGGATCTCTCGAGAAGTGATCAAAAGTACATAGTTAGGATATAATTGTCTGATAAGCAGTAGTATTTAACTCAAATTAATCCTAATGATAAATTTTAATATATCATATATTTAAGTAAAAGTAATTGCTTGGATCCTAACACCCAAATATGTTTTCTTTTTAAAAATGTTTAAGTATTTTCGAAAAACTTTTAGAAAGTTTATTATTAGTAAACATTCTAAAGAAACACTACCTACAAAAAATCGAAATATTTCTACATTTATATTTCAATTTATAAATAAATAGTGCTATATATAATACAAATAAAACAAAATATTTTGCAGACAATATTTTCGACATGTTATGGCGATAAACTCAACAGTTTGGCAATGTGAATCCACTGGGAAAGATGGACTTACCTATGAGGAGGCAATGAAGAGTGAACGGGTGGCACGTAAAAAGATGGAACAATTTAAACAGAGTTTGCGTGCTCCAGTGTTATTGGTCATTGAGCAAGCTAGCCAATCAGCTTTTGGCACACTTAATGTAATTGTTTCGAAATTCCTGCGCAACCGTTTTTTCCTTAAAGAGGAAGGTATTCTTGGGCAAAAAAAGAATACTGTTTACAAAGTAATTGGTATTCAACCAGCCACAAATGTGCCGGAACCTAGTAACGGTGTTTATGAGGATCCCAAACAGCTTGAGTATCGATTACAGGCCGGAAACGGTACTGAAATTACAGCACCATTTGAACAATTGCGTCGTCAACGCACTGATTTTAATCAAGAAAACCTTTCAATGTTCATCAAGAACAGTGTGGTACGTGTTGAAGGAATTCTAAAACCCAAACCTGAAATGTACAAGCAGTATGTGACTGAACCGAAGATCAGCTTTTCCAGCATTTTTATTGGTAAAATGCCACATTATTCGCCAGCTAAAATAAAGCGACCTGATGCTAAAGATACCAAAAAGCAATCAACACTGAACAAATACATTGTTAAGGGAGAGGAAGGAGTAGTAAGGAAAAAATTAGATGACGAGGCTAAGGCCAAATCGTTAGCAGAAGAAATGGAGCGCATGCGTGAAAAGAAACAAGCCAGATTAGAGCAACAAGAACGAGAAAAAGCCGAAAGGAAGGCCAATTTATTGTTGCGTGTTGAGGAGGATTTCAAATATCTAACCACTAAAACAGATGATCTGGAGCGTTGTGATCAGCTTGTATTGCCCATATACAAACCCATTATAACACTGTTACCGGATCAGCTGTTAGGCGATGCCTTCATGTTACGCGAGTTTATGCACACTTACAGTGGACTCCTATCCGGCATAGAAGTTTTCCGTCAAAATCTCAGCTTTTATGAAATGTCACGAGCTTTTAGTGCTCGCGAGGTGGCCGGTCCGCTCTCTGACATTTTGCTGGTACTGCTGGGTACAATATTCGACCTGCAAAAGGAGGAAGAGGACGAATGTGCTGTAAACTTTTCACTTGGTTATTATAATACGACAGAAGAGCCGTTCATAACCATGTACAATGCCTCCCGTACACATTTTTATGTCAAACGGCATTTGGCCTTTAAACTGAATGAATTGCCATTGGATGCCCTAACACTGAGTGAAGTACTTCGTTTGCATTTGTTGGCCTCGGGTGCAGTTGTGCTTGAGAAGACAGAAAAGTGGCGTTTTATGTACCGTAATGGATTCTCATCACGTGAAGATCCTGGTCTACAATTGCGTTTAAAATATCCCCATATTCTGCAAAATCTTAAAACAAATTGCATAGGTAAACTGGAATTTAACGATATAATCCGTGTGATTACCTGTCTGATGGATCAGATTTTAACCTATTCGGGCACCATAAATGTCATCGAAGAACGTATGGATAGTATGGCTAAAGCAAAAGCTGATTTAAGGGCACTAATCCAAACAGAGAATCGTCGAATAGCCGCCGTTGAAATGAACAAACGTAAGCTGACCAATGAGTATAATCAGCAATGCATATCGAAAAATCTTAAAGATGATGCTGGTAAAAAGACATTATTGGGAGAACAGCTAAATCGCCGCATTGCTGAGCTTACACAGCAATCGGATCGGGATCAGCGTAAGCATGAGCAGCAGCTGCTCAAGTTACATTCCGAGTTGTTTAACTTTTTAATCTACTTGGGAATGGATCGTTGCTATCGTAAATACTATGTGCTTGAATCTATGCCGGGTATATTTATCGAGCATAATCCGGACAATATGATGGACACATGCTTGGAGCAGCCACCAGTAAACAAACCACCTGCTGAACTCAACAAGCAAGCGCAGTTTCCAAAACTACGTAGGGATTTGCGTTTTTATTTATTAAAGTTGTATGGGGATGAAGATAAAAAGGCACGTAAGAGTGGCAACAAACATTTACTGGAGAACAAAGAGAATCAGGAGAATAGGCTCAATGGTCACAGTCAATCTTCGGAACCAATGGATGTAACAGGGGACGATGAGGAGCAAACACGACCCACTCAGCACGAATTGTATATGTGCAGCGGCGAAAAGGGCAATTGTATTGTGCATGATGAGACTCATGTACAACGACAGGTTTGGACTTATATATATCAACGAGATGATATTGATGCGTTAATTAAGTCTCTCAATTCCTTGGGTTCCCGTGAATCTGAATTACGGGATGAACTCACTCAATTGTGTACACTTATCAAAGAACATGTAAAGAACTGTCCGGAGGATATGCTTAGCCTGGACAATGATAGGAAACGCAATAAATTTATAGCCACAATGCATACGGAAACAAATCGAAAATACAACCAAGCAAACTTTGGCTTACCTGAGACCATTGATCTTAACGAGGTTATGCGTCTACATCTTGTCGATCGAATTTTACAGTTTGAGAGCGACATATCCACTGGGGATTTGGGCAGGGTTAAGGTTAAGGATATAAAGAAATGGCGGCAGTCATTGCTAATGGATACATACGATGCCCAGTGTAAACTACAATGGGGTCCTACCTTTCTGCAAACCGAAGATGTTGTCGCGGAATCTGATAATGAATCACATGAAGATTTCGCTGAACTGGAAGCGGAAACGGAGGATGCAGCTGTGCTAACCAGATTTGCACGCAAGTATGGTAAATATCGTGACCCAAGTCAACATCTTGGACATAGTGAGGCTACATCAGGTTTAATTGCGTCGCAGTCTGATGAAAATCAGACTCAGGTTCGTAACTTGGCCAGTGCTCTGCTCCAGATAGAGCAAACAATTGAACGACGATTTTTAAAGGAACCATTTGGCGTTTCTAAGAAACGGGACATCAGACAGGAGCAACTTATTGGTGAGGCTAAACTGCAACAGTGGGAGGTATCCCTAATGGAAAGTACAAGCTTTTCGGGAGTATTTCTGCATCTAAATATTTTGAATGATTGTATACTGTGGAAACATTCGACTAACAAATCATTATGCAAGGTGTGCCGGCGTGGCACGGATCCTGATAAGATGCTTTTATGTGATCAGTGTAATGGCGGAACACATATGTTCTGCATGAAGCCCAAGATGCGTACGGTGCCAGAGGGCAACTGGTATTGCCACAAGTGTGTACGTGAGTTTGGCTTGAAAAATGAAAGTGATGAGAAGCAGCAGGAACAAAAGAAACGTGCTGCTCAAAAGAAACGAAAGTTTATTGTTGATGAAGAGGATGAAAACGATGCGGAGGACGATGAAGAGGTTGATGAGGGTGTTGCGGATGCCGATGATGATAATGCAGATGAAGACGAAGAGGAGGAGGAGGAAGATGCTGACAGCGATGCACCAGACGATAAAAGTGAAGCATCCTCGGCTTCTCCATCCATTAAGTTTAATGGCAAGACGGCAGTCAATCGGCGATTGGATGGACCTCGCAGCAGTAGGCGAGTGAAATCCAAAGAAATCGAAGAGACATTAAATGAGGAAAGTGAACAAGAAGATGAAAGTTCCGATGAGGAGGATGAGGATGAAAGCGAAGAAAATGAAGAGGAAGATGCGTAAGTGAAAAACTATTATAGATTAATGAAAATTTTCATACTCGGCATATGCTCATTTTCAGTGTGGAGGAAAAGGTATGCCAGATATGCTTCTATGACGGCTGCGAAGCTTGTTGTCTGCGCTGCAGGGAATGGTATCACCTGGAGTGCGTCAAATTGAAGCGACATCCACGCAGAGGTTTCATTTGCAAAAAGTGTAAATCGAATGAAACGCAACGAACGCGACGTCGTCCGAATCACGGTAAGTGATACTGAAACCGAATCCCTATCCAAATCATCTAATGTTTTATTCTTATAGTGGATGGCGATGCTGATGATGATGACGATCATGAAGAGCCTCAGGCTAAACGCTCGCGTACCTCACGCAATTCCCTACGGATTTCTCTGGACAAAACGGCAGCTAGCAACAATAATAATAACAATAACAACAACAATACGAGCAATAACAACAGTAACCGTCGGTCTGGACGCCGCACCAATGACAATCTACCCTTAAATAGTGCCGCCTTATACGATTTACTGGAACAGACAATGAAGCATAAGGCTGCATGGCCCTTCCTGCGTGCAGTAATGCCATCTGAGGTACCAGACTACCATAAGATTGTCAAGACGCCCATGGACTTGGCTAAAATCAAATCAAAATTAAATATGGGGCAATACCAGTTGAACGAAGAGCTGCTCAAAGATGTACAATTGGTATTCAAGAATTGCGATACTTACAATGTTGAGGGCAACGAAATCTATGAGTAAGTCACAAAAATATGCTTTTATTATAGTGCGAATCTAATGTGTTTTTAAATATCAATCAACAGGGCTGGCGTCCAGCTGGAACGTTTTGTTATGGATCGTTGTAAGGATCTATTGTTACCCTTTAGACCTAGTGACATGAATGCCGGTTTAATTTGCTGAGCCCGTTGAAATGGGTCAAATGATTTCAACCCGCGTTTTGTGTAATTTTAATTAACTATCGATTAGTTTAAAAGTTTAAGCAAATGCCAACAGCCACACGTACATAATTAGCCAGTATTGTTAAGAAATAACAGTTATCAATCGCATTCTTAAGCACACATACATACACAAATTATATATTATAGTCAATAAGTGTAAATGATATTTTATACCTACGTAGTTGCAGTGTCTAGCTTAATGCTAAAAAAACAAAAAAAAAAAATTAATATAGTTACAAATATTACGTTAGTTTGTTTTTAAACATTTATTATATTGAATAATGATTAAATATAAATTATTATAGACACTCAATTTAACAGATTTTTAGCATTCAATAAAATATATTATCGAATACCGAATACTTTCTACTATGTTATTTTATATAATTAGTTATGTCAATGTTTGTCGACGGCGACGACTTTCACACATTCGCAAAAAAAAAATACATTTTTATCTACTAAAACTACAAGTTACAAATATTTTACGATGTTTGCGTTTAGTTTTTTAGTGTTTCTTTTCTATTGTGTTTAGTGTTTAGTTAGAATACATCAAATGTATTATGTATGAAACGTGTAAAGACATACATAATTTTCATGTTGCTTCATTGCATAAGTTTATTTAGTTAGTGTATTATATTTTTGCTGTTTACAGCTAATTCTACTAGTTAAAACCACGTATATAGATTATGTATTCTTTAAATCACATTTAATATTCAAATTTTATTTGTAGTTTTTCTGTATTCGTTTTGTTCCAAAATATTTTTTCTTTTTTTACTTTATTGTGTATATACGTTTATGTAGGTTTATTATAATATGTTTATTATAATATGTAATATAATATTTTTCTTAGAAGTTTGAATATACTATTATATTTGAATAAATTTTCATTTTTTCATTCATAATTTTTTTGGGAGATCATTTTCCAATCTGTTTTAAATAGAATATAGTGTCTAAATACACATATATTTTATATGTATTATATTTGCACTGAAGTTTAGTTATGGGTTTAAATAATAAATAGTATTATGAGACTTATATAGCTTAAACTCTCTGAGACCTAAACAAAAAAAAAAAAAAAAGATATATTTATAATATTTTGAGCTTCTCAAGTTTCACAAAATTCTCTTTACGGTAAGAGTTTTCCTAACGCAATAAATATTTAATTGAAATGGAAAATATTTCAGCTGGGTTTCATATTGCCTTCGTATTTTAAGCATTTGTTTGTCCAGAGGATGTGGTTGCATCAGAAAAACATGTTGAAGGGAAGTATCTGGTTCTGTTTCTGTTTCTATTGATATTCTCTATAATTTGGCTGTTGTTGTTGGTTTCGGTGGATTCAACATCGAATTGTAATGAATTCGAGTTGCTAGGTGGCTGTGACAACTGTGCTTCCATTGATGTATTACATGAATTGGAACTGGTATCATCTGGTTCGTTATGTTCTGATTCATTTTTAACTGATTCGTTTTCATCTTTCTCACTTTCTTCTGATTCACTTGCGTCGGAGTCACTTTTCTCAGACACACTCTCTTCTTCTTCGCTCTCTTCTACAACGGTCTCCTTTACCTGATTTTCTTCAGGAGTATTTTCTTCATTCTCATTTTCCTCAGATTCGCTCTCTTCTGATTCGTTCTCCTCTGACTCTTCTTTGTCATCTCCCTCACTTTCCTCTGACTCGCTTTCTTCTGAAGCGCTTTGCTCTTCTTCGTTTTCTTCTACGTTTTCCTCTTCTACGTTTTCCTCTTCTACGTTTTCCTCTTCTACGTTTTCCTCTTCTACGTTTTCCTCTGGAGCGTTCTCCGTAGATGCATCTTGTTCTTCTGATGTATTAATGTGCTGTTTCTTTTTTTCCGGTTCATTATCCTCAGACTCATCTTCAGACTCATCTGCATTTTCTTCTGGCTCATCAACTTTTACCCCATTGGATTCCGATTCACTATCATCATCTTCATCATCATCATCGTCATCATCATCATCGAAAATTGTCGCAGCAGCTGCTCTCACATTTTCCTGAACTCTATTGGAACGTTTTACTGTGCGACGTCGCTTCATGGCAAAGCGAAGCCGCATCAATTTCCGCTGCTCCAAGCCGGCTGTAAAAAGAATTAGAGCTTAATTGTTAACACTGGTTTAAGATTATAGTGCCAGAACATTTGGTATGCGATTGCGAATCATATTCTATATATACTATGTAAATATATATATATATATATATATATATATATATATAAGTTGTATTTAGAAAGACAATTGTCAGTGGGCGTGCCAGCTAATAGCGTTGGATATGAGTATTTAGTCAAGTCATGCAAGGGAATGGACAGGACACAATCGGAAGCTTGATTCTGTTTAGTAAATAAACTCCAGCAATTGCCAATAATTGTGGGTTTCACAGCAGGGGTTCAGCTATTGAACGGGAGGTAAGCGTTATATTGTTAGTCCTACGACCTGTCACCAGTTCAAGTCACTGACAGTTAGCAAACAAACAAATATACCAGACCAAAGTGTCAACTGGTCATTGTTTGACTACCTAGAAACAGTCAAAGTTGTTCAATCTTTGCATCGGGTCATTCAGTTCAATTGTGACTACAATGTCGACGTCTATACAACTAGTTATCATAATGCTCTTAGGAGCAACTCAACTATCATTGGCCATAGAGGATAGTTATGCTCGTATGTTGGAATCCTTGCAGAATCAGCCGGAGTGTACACTAAATTTGCATGTACGAAACAATCGAGACTTTGACAATAGTTTTGTGCAATATATACTGCAACAGAGGAGCATCCCTTTGAGTGTGTTTATGGGAATGAATATGACAACAGAAGACAAACATTCAATTCCACATCATGTTCATTTATATCAAGATATAAATGAAATGAAACAGAATATAGGATTGTACATTTATCGTACTGGTTTCTATATACTGGCAGTAGAGGGAAGTGAATTGAATGATCTGCAGTTAAGGGAGTTCATGAAGTCAGTTTGGCAGCAACAACGTCATAATCGCATTTATTATGTTCAGCTGGAGATCAGGCAAGCAACACTCTATAATCCCTTTTTGGACACCATGGTTCTAGTTGAGTCAGTGGAGAGCTATCGGCTTATTTTCACCGATCTGCATGGATATTCTCTACGCAGCTATATCTTTGAATCTGTTTATTCGGGTGTTTATGGCGATGCTTCTAATCAGGTGTTAGGTGTAATAGGCCCTGATAGTAAAGTGGCTAAAGCTGTGGCCAAGCATCTTAACTTTACGTTGAACTGGATGCTGCCAGATAACGATTATTTTGGGTAAGTAAAAGCATATAAAGCATTGCCAAAGATAATCTAAAGGTACCGTAAACCACAGGGGTCGTCAACCCAATGGCTCCTTCAATGGCGGCATAGGCCGTGCACATCGTTACGAACTGGACGTGATGTTTACTGGTTTCTTTATTAAGGATTATCTAACAACACGCATGCAATTCAGTGCAGCTGTCTACATGGATGATCTATGCCTCTTTGTACAGAAGGCTCAACGTATTCCTCAATCAATAGTTCCCCTTTTTGCCGTTCGATTGGATGTCTGGCTTTGCTTTCTTTTAGTAGGTTTTGGGTGCGCCTTTATTTGGATGACATTTCGGGGTATTAATATCCGCCTGCATATTGAGTGCATTGGCGCACAAGGAAGCAGGATTACAGGTGGACGTAGGCAATATTTAAACATTGGCTGGCGCATCTTTGTTGACACATGGGTGGTGTGGGTGCGAGTGAATGTAGGACAGTTTCCACCGTACAACTCGGAACGTATTTTTCTTGCCTCATTGTGTCTAGTTAGTGTCATCTTTGGAGCACTGCTGGAATCGAGTTTGGCTACAGCATATATACGTCCAATGTACTATAAGGATATTAATACTTTGGCTGAACTGGATGAATCACACATACCCATTTACATAAAGCATCCTGCCTTCAAGGATGACCTATTCTATGGTCATGATTCGGCAGTTTATCGACATTTGGATGCCAAGATGTTACTAGTTGGCGAGGGAGAAGATCGCCTAATCACCATGGTCGCAAAAATGGGTAAATTTGCTGGTGTAACACGCACTGCCAGTCTTGAACTCAGGGACAGTCGTTTTGTGATGACCCATAAGATACACAAGATACCCCAGTGTCCTAAAACATATCACATTGGATATGTTTTGCCCAATCCATCACCCTACGCGGATAGCATCAATAAGGTTCTACAGAAGATTTTAGCAGGTGGATTACTCGACTTTTGGATAGGAGAACTAAGGGAACGCTCGAAATGGAACATACACAAGTTTCCTGAATATTTAGCCGAACTGGGAGCAGGTAAATGGAAGGTATTAACACTACAAAATGTCCAATTGGCCTTTTACGCCCTGCTTATTGGTTGCCTATTGGCAACATTAGTTTGGATCGTTGAACGCTTGGTAAAATAAATAAAGCATAGAAAAGTTGTGGATTACTTACTCAAACGTGTTGGTTGAGGCCTATGGAAGCCACGACTGACTAGACGATAAATGGAATCCCTACGAGAATATTCCCTAGCAGCTGTTGTACTAGTGGGCAGCTCACTAAAATGCCGCTGTGTATCTTCCAGCCATTCGCTAATACGTGCAGTTGTTGCAGCTGATCTCTGTGCTCCGACCAGCTTTTCGGGAAGATCATCATCTTGGAGCTGGCTGCCAGCAGCCTTGACTGCCATTTGTAGCAGAATTTGACGCCTTTTGGCTATTAAAAAGAAAATACGATTTGGATGGGTCTGCCACATTTCCTCATTATTAATTGGTGTATCCCAATCGCTTTGTTCCCCCGACTGTGTGCCACTTCGACTACGCTCTGTGGCCACATCCGCGTTGACTTCGTTGATCATTGGATTACCGTCTGGGGTACCCATCCAAGTTTCCAGCTCGCGTTGCACAAGTGTATCAAAGAAAGCCAACATCAGTTTATCCTCGCTTCTATTCCTGGTGGTAAAGTCCTGGGAAACATGATCTGGGGCGTTGTTTTGAAGAACGCGTGTGCAGAATGAGGGATCACAAGGCTCTGTCAGCCCTCCCTCCCATCCTTCCTGGGCGAATGGACTCCAAAACTAAAAAGTATTGTATTGGATAGTTTATTACTTAGACAATAAATAGAAGGAATTCCTTTTTACCTTGATAACCTTCTCCACACCAGATGAGGCTAGCATGCAGCGTTCACGATTGTAGCGGACCTGATTGACTATAGAGCGATGACCAGTTAGAACAATTGGTGATGTTTCAATCCATTGATGCTTTGCATCCACTATGGGTACATTGGTTAAAGAAACTACTTTAAAAACATAATGTATACCCAAAACTTACTATCAATATCATCCAAACGCCAGATAAACATATTAAAGTTATCCGATCCTGATACCACAAGTTCATCATGTGGCCCAGCAAAGGTGCAACTCTTCATGGTGCACGAATTGAAATATTCATCATGGTAGAAGGAACACACCGGTTCCGGTGAATTCGGACTATACACAATAGGTGGCAAACGTCGGTGCAAGGTAAGCAACAGACTGCCAGTTGTATTAAAACGAACGCTCATGCAGCTAGGAGCTTCATGAATAAAATTGAATTGACAAAGGGGTCTACAGGATAGATGAAGGGAATATTAATATATAAATTTTCTATTAGATTATTAATAATACTAACTTGCTCACAAGACGTAAGTCCCAGAGCTGAGCTCCAGTTTGAGAATTGGCTGTAGCTAAAAAGTTACCATTCATGGGATGAAAATCGACAGAATTACAAGGATACGGATACTTGACCACGGTCAATGGCTGAGACTTGCCCAAGCGTAAGTCATAAACAATAATTTCACCATGTTCAGTGGCTGTACTAAAGAGATTAGTACTAGTTCGATCCACGCTTAAACCATACACCGGTCCTTGGTGTGTAAAATAATTGATATTTTTTCCGCTGAAGCAATCACTTGTTTAAATCTTACACTTTCGAAACTACTATTAGGGATGTAACTTACGTGCTCATGTCATGTTGAATAACTAGGTCATCGTTTCCACCAGAAAACACATACGTATTGTGCTTATCAAAGCCCAGGCAAAAGATATTGCTGGCATGTTCTCCATACATGACAATCGGTGTGGGGTTGTTCATATTTGCCAGGGTCCTATCCACATGCCAGATAAGCACTCGTTTATCATCCCCACCTGTAGCAGTAGTAGTAGTTAATAAGATGGTACTCTTGCACTGATTGCATTATGTGATACATACCGGAAGCCAAGTACTCGCCACCATAGGTAAACTCCAAGGCATTGACACATCCAAAATGGCCCGTTGTATTGCAATGATAAAGACTTTTGGCGGATTGCAGGCGCTGCCTAAAAATGCTGGTTTCTAAATTGCAACGTCTTTGATCCGATTCCCGATAGTAAAGCGCATGACTTAAATTCAGGATACCATCAATGTTTTTTCTCATTGAATGTATTCTGCGCGTTTCTGTCCCTTGCATTGCACTCTCCATGCTCTCTGATATACCACCTGTCCAACAAATTTATCTATACACCTGCACACCCACGCTCCTACGTATTCACAGCCTGCAACAGTTCGGGATTTATTTGCGGACGCGCAGCCGTTGCAATAATGTTGTATACATTTTGTTGCAGTCGACGTCTCTGCTGACGACGAAGTTGATTTTTTCTTCGTGAGGATAGATAAAAATTTTATACTCAAATTGCAGCTAACACTCGCCACAAACTTCACACCACAATTACTCTTTCAATGTTAAGCGTATTATATATTTTCTTTTGGTTTTTCTTCCTTAATTTTTAACTTTCAAATTTTCACATCAAATTGCGTTTTCATTTATTACCATATATTAGCACACAATACTCCTTCTTTGACTTCGTCACGACGACTGCGACCTGGACAACGACTGCAAAACTCGTCTAGTTTAATCATCGGAACACTCGTACTCGCACAATACTTGTAATCATAATGAAAACAGAAAGTCCAGGAGAACGCATAGGAACAGCTGTTCTGCAAGCTGTAGAGTTAAATTAGAGATGGGCGCGTGACTTTAGTTGGGCACGTAATGCTATGGGAAATGTTAGAATTTGATGTGCTACAAGAATTATAGCACCTGTCGGAGTTATGACTTTAAATGTTCGTTCTTTTCAATATACATTTTACTTATATCATACAGCAATTAATTTTTATTTTTATTTAAATGCTTACACATAATAATAAAGTTTATCAAAAGCTATACGAAAAAGCTTCACATAACAGGTGAATTTCTGGGTCTATAAAAAGTATTTAAGGACTTATGATTACTTCAAATGAAATCTTAGGACACAAAAACAAAAGATACATATATGTATATATAAAATATTTAAATATCTTCAGTTCTAATCCCAGCAAGCTTATATATTTTGATATAAATAAAATTAACAATGTTTGATAAAAAATTTTCCTAAATATGTAATTAAGAAAAAGGTTCAAAAAAAAATAATATAAAAAATATTAAAACAAATTACTCCTTTTGGTTTTACATTTTGACAACAGCTAAATGGACGAAATTAACAGCATGAAGGATCTTAGGGGTATGTGACCTAATTAAACATATTTTGGTATTTAGATAATAATTAATTGCTTTGACTAGACAAAGCAAGTGAGATTCAGGTTTCTGAGGAAAAACAAAGTAATAAACACATCTGCACATATTTGAGAGATTTACGAAGACGTTTGAAGGAAACTTCCATGCAACATTCGGATATGATTCAGAATACTGTTAACATTATAAAGGAAATGGGGGAAGTGTCAACATTATTATCATTGCCACAATGCCAAGATCAACAGGATTCGAATATAAAGCGTTTAATTATGGAATTTGAGAGTATGCAAAATGGTGATAACACCTTAGGACTGACCTCCAATGATGCTAGAGATCTGAGTGAACTTATGGCAGATTTTCGACGTCTTGATGTTACTCAATTATTATGTGACAGTCTTGTGTGCTTTAGGAGTGCCAAGGAATCCTTTGAAAAGATTGAATGCGTGTTAAACAAATTTGATTCCACATTCTGTGAAACAACACACCAAAATGGTCAGGCATTAGTAAGCAGTCCTAGTCTTCGAGAGAAAATCAAGGCATTTAATAGGGCATCTCAAGAAGGGCAAAATGCGTTGGAAAACTTTGCATCATGCTTTAGTTCCTCCAGCAATGGAAACCTTGCCACTAGCTCCCATATAAATTCTGGTTACGAGGGAGATGTGGACAGTGAGCTTGAATTGTCGGGCAGTTTTAAGGAAATTCACAAGTGATAAAAAAAATATCATAAATTTTTAGACCTTATCAATTCATTTTATACTCTTCTTTTAGTATTTATAACGGCCAAAACTGAACCATTTAAATTTCGAGTTTGTACATTATGTTTTCTATTTATATGACAAGGCGCATATAAAAAAATAATAAAGGAATTATACTAAACTATAGTAAAAAGATCAAGTGTTAAGGATCATGCTGCTCAGCAGGATGTTTGTGCAGCCTGAAAGAAACGCGTATAGTTGATGGCAAAGAATATTGAGACAGCACCAATCGCTGAGCCAAGTTGTGTAATTGCGCCCACCCAGACCAAGGATTGACCACCCTGGGCACGCATAACAGTCGTGATACCAAGCTTTGTATAGCTAACAATTCCCAACAGTAGAGTCCATGCGGTTACCTATAAGAGAGAAAATACAAATAAATTAGTGTTGAATGGGTAAAGAATTGGCATAATACATACCACAATAACAATGCCTATGGTCTCATTATAGAACGGCGGGTATGGACTCAGCACAGCCGTGGTCAGTACATAACTAGTGAGAAGCGCTGCGAGTGCTGAGAGCACATAGATGACACGCAGCGATGTAAATTTCAGGAACATAGCCATAAAACATGCTACCGGATTGGCAATGACGCTCAACGTGGCGGACAGATGATAGGCTAGTGTTCCATATGGTGCGCTGGAATAAGATTGTATGCTACCAAATATGCCATTACTGAATAATGAGATGGCGCCCATTAATAAAAGCAATGCAGCATATTGGCAACGACTTAATTTATCCACACTGGCATAATTGTCATCTTGGCCATACTCATAATTGTTGCCTTTAGTAACAGTAACCAGAGCATACTCTCGCCTCGCCACGGGTAATGAATTGAGCAGCGTGTAACCAATGTAACTTAGCACCATCAGTCCAAATAATATTAAAAAGAATACTTTTGTATCAAAAAGTGGTGGTTCTCTTTTGAGCTCATAGATCTCCTGGCCGGATTCAGTCACATTAACCAGCACGCATTTGCCGGCCTTACCAATACCTTGGACTAATGCCGTAACACTAGGTAATAATCCACTTAGACCTTCGCCAATAAAATAAGTGACCATATATTTCTCCTTAAAACGTCCCATATACGGCATAAAGAGTACGGAACTGGTGCAAGCATTCAGAGCTGTAAAGATGGTTAATATGAAGAGTGCAACACTATGCTCACTGCCTGCCACCCATGCTGTCTTGTTGTAGAAGAAGGCAGTGAGTATGCAAGATATGGTGCCAATTGTGAGTACTGCATGTATCGTCCAGCCATCATTAAGTTTCCATGGTGAGTACTTTTGATAGGCCGTATAGAACAGTGGTCCCAAATTTCCAACCTGCACCATAACACTTAGATATGATGGTAAACTCCAACCCTCAGGCGCTTCATTTACAAGCAAAGGTAACTGTATAAAGGTGCCATTTACACCCAACCAGGTACCGATACCAAAGAATATGGCCAGGACATCAACAATCACACTGCGATTACAAAATACATTGCGGAGCTCCATTTTATTGTCAACGAAGCTCCCCTTAAAGAATGCACTAAACTCGGTGGGTTCGTCTGCGGCACATCTGTGAATACGATAAAATAACATCTATTTAGATAACAATACTTTGTATGTTTCGCCCTAGATAAGCTTAAGCTAATTAAAGTTAATTACACCTAACAATAACTCAGGAATTTAAAAAAAAAAAATTAATAAAAAATGCATGGAAGGAAAAGTTACAAAAATTGAGTATATTAAGCTATTCCACATTTTTCAGATGGAATTAATTAAAAATTATTTATTTAGAAATTATATATTTAAGTAAATAAGTAATAATAATAAGATATTTATCAACATAATTTATAACATAAATAAATAAGGTTTTCTTTTAATGTTTATTGAAAATGATATATTTCATTTTTGTTTACTTTACTAATAACTGCAAGCTGTACTTTTCAGAAAATGATTGCATCTGCAGTTTTTATCGTTACGTATCATATCATATTTACAGTATAACTTCGCTAAAAGCAAAGCATAGAATTAAGTTACTTTTGATGAGAAATATAAGTTATTTGCAGTATACATTTCTATACATAAATAAAAGGTTAAACGATTAAAAGATAACATTCAAGAATTAGTTCTATTTTTCTTAAAGTTGTTACATCAACATAGAGTATACTGTAACTCCATAGTAGAAAACAAAAAGTTTATATACTATTAATAGCATATAAATCAATAAACGTATGACCTAAATTGAGTAGCTGACCCATGCTGGAACAATCTGAATAATTAATCAGAAAATATGCGCCATCATTCTTATAATTTGGTGGTTTTATGTTTTATGTTATTGAAAATATCATAATTTGCAGCTCATACGGCTCGATATTAGAAATAAGACCTTTATATTTTTATATATACAAAGATTCGTCTTGCAGATACAAAGGTTTCACATCTAATCAGTTCAATTAAAATGAAACGTGAAGGAATGTAGTGTTAAATTGAAGTGGGTCACAATTCATCCAGTTTGTCTCACGTATTTTAAATGAAGATAACACACAAATTGTTTATGGATCACAATGATTATAATCAGAATTTCTATGCTAGTTTTGGAACGTGACAAATCTAATGTTAAGATAAAGTCTTGTAGTTATTTGTATATTGTTAGATGTTAAAATACAGCACTTTGACAATGTACTTGAAATTTTGATGAAATATCTGCGAATGTAAAATTTAAACTAATGCACTTAAGGTGAATTGCAACGCTTACAAAAAGCAAACAGGTGGAAGAAGAAGCATTTGAAACTCATTACATGTGCTTACAGATGCCTGTGTAAAGTTTTAACACCCTAAGTTATATATGTAGTTATATCTCATGAAAACTTTTTTCATGCTTTTGAGTAAAAGTTTAATACACATACATCTATACGTTAAAGGTAACTGGTAGTGAATATTCAAACGAGTTTTTAATATTGTGTATTATATTCCAAAAAAAAAAGAAAAACAAAGCAAAAGTACCAAAATAAAACATTGCCCTTACCTGTCGAGTTCCGTTCGCTTTGTTCCAGTGTCAAGCGGCGTTGACAGCGCGGCGTAGACTGCATTGGAATGAGCAACATTGTGAGCTCCAGCCATAGGAGTGTAATTGTTTTGGTTTATAACTAGATTTACAAATTAATTTATGATCAATATGAAATTTTTGAAGATTAGATTGTATAAATGTTGCTTCTGCGATGGGATGAGGTGCTACAATGCAGTGCCTTCGTATACGAAGTTTGAACAGTCGTAAAAATGAATAATTGCCGATTCAAACAGAAGCTTGGCTTAATTGGCGGGCCCTGGAATGGATACTGGAATAAAGCTGATTGAGTGTCAAGTGTGTTTTGTGTTTAGTTATAAAACAATTGGCATCCAATTTCCAGTTAGAAATTCCACAGGTGGCTTTTTTAATTTTTATTTTATATTTTTATTGATATCAAAGGTTTTCTGCATTTGATGACATTCGTAATTGGAGCTATAAAAATTATGAAACCGAAATTTGTGACACGTTATGCAATTTGGCGTTCAGAAGTTGGATAATCAAATTACTAAACTGTATTACAGAAAATTGCTGCTTTGGCGCTGTGCGTGTATCTTGTAAGAGCTCCATTGGCTATTAGAATTTGAATTTTATATGCCCACCATAAATAAAGAATAACAAATCTGACAATTCTGATATAAAACAGCTGATTGGAACTAGCCGGTACTAACATAAAATGAGGTAGCGCATTTGGTTAGCTGATACGATTGATATGGAAGGTGACGTCACAATTGATAAATGTTAACTGTTGAGATTATTTAACAGAGCTTATAAAATCTATTAAAACAAACCGAATTAAAAAAAAACTCCCTTCCATTTATATAAGCATTATTCTATAATGTATACATTGTAGCACAAAGTGTTTATATATGATGTAAGGAAATTTTCAAATAAAATAGTTATCTGTTTATGGTTGGTCATGCTACAATAAAGTTTTAGTGCAGAAAGAAAGACAGAATTATAAAACGTAACAATTGTTTGTGCATTAATATATTTTTTATTGCTCGAACAGAATCGAAGCCCATGGATATACTAAAACCCAGTACCCAACGCGTGAAATGTGTTTACACAGTAACCGATAATGACAAAATAATGAGCAGTTTATAGCTTGCAGCTGAATAACTAAAAATGCACAAAAGGCAGTGCAATATGTGAATTTCATAATGACTAAAATACAATTAATAAGTTTAGTTTGCACACAGCTTCTCGTACCACCGTTTGCTCTCACGACAGCGGGGATTTGTGCACATGGGGCAGCGCATGAGGAACTTGGGATTAACAGCTTGTTGAGAATTAAGGTGATCGGCAACAATAGTACTCAATGCTTCAATAAATAGTGGATGATCGTTGGGTGCAGCAGCGCGACGTATCTCCTCTACGCCTACCTCTTTAGCTAGTTCATCGCAATATTCAATATCCAATTCGTGCAACGTTTCAATATGCTCATTAACAAATGCAATGGGTACTAAAATAAAATTCTTTCGTCCCTGCTTTACATAGCCCTGGAAACAAAACAGAAAGGTTTAGAAGTACAAATCAGTATGAAAAAGTAGTTTTTTATACCTTGATGGCATCATCAGTAGCCGGCGCCAGCCAAGGCAGAGGGCCCACCTTGGATTGCCAGGCCAAGCTGTACGGATTAGTTTGGCCTAGCTCCTGCATCACCATGTGCACACTGGCACCAATTTCTGATGGGTATGGATCACCTCTGTTTACGGCTTTCAGCGGCAGTGAGTGTGCAGTAAATAGTATAACCACATCGTTCCGTTTTGTCTCTACGAATTTCGCCAGTTCTTCGCGTATGCGCTGGGCAAAGGTCTTAATGAGCAGCGGATGTGTACCCCAGCGATCGATAATGCTCCACTTAATATTAGCGGGAAGTGCACTACGAATATGATATTGTGATAATATATTATTATTAAACTCAACTCCAAATATTCTCTTACTTTTCGCGGTAATGGGAAAATATTGAATTAAAGCTGGATCCGGATGTAGCACAACTATACTGTGGATACTGAGAAAATATGACCACACGCTCTGGCTTGTCGCTGTAATGAAAAGATATAATAGTTTATGCTATGTTAATGAATATTGAAACTGACCTTTCGATCTGCGCAAGCGTGTTTTCCGTTAAGGGATTGACATAACGAAAGCCAACGTAGTGCTTGTGCGGCGCTGTCTCCGGTGATAGCTTATCCAACTTTTCACACATCAGCTGACCTTGAAGTTCTGTCCACTTTAGTATGGGGGACCCGCCGCCAATTTCCTTATATTTCTTTTGCACTTCTGGCGTCCGACGTTGCGCAATCCATGGACCTAATCTACTCTGCATTGGCAGCTGTATCATATCACGGTCCGTCATAATACGTAATAGATAGTCGTGCACTTGATCCGTGTGTTGAGGTCCTCCCATGTTAAGCATAAGAACTGCAGTCTTTGGGCCATTATGACTGCTAAAGCGAGCAGCACTTGTTGCAAAGTTTGCAGCATTGCCTGTATGATTAATTAATAAAATTTATTTTATAAACTTTATTTTTATCTACTTACTTGCCAGATTGCAAATTTTTTTGGTACTCAAAAACATGTTTGTTATATGAAATGCTCACTCTTTGACCCAAATTGAAGCCGGAAATGTTTGTATTAAAATTTTATATTTTTAGTGTTATTGTGAATGATAAAATGTTAAAGAGCTTTATTGATATCAATATCTACCTTTATTTAACAAATTTATTTACTATGTGCAAATTTGGAATTAAAACTTTTTATAAAACAAACTTTTGGTCTACCTGGTGTAATTTTTATAAACAGGGTGCATATTACGCTCAAAAGTACTGATAAGTGGGGAGCAATTCTGTTAACATGCGGTATTCTTTGAGTTTGGTATATTCCTCTGGAGTTGCCAGAAGTTTAAAAGTACTATGAACTCTGCCATTTTAATGAAAATACCAACTAACATTCTAAGCAAGTAACGGTAGGTATTAACATTTTTATCAAACTTATGTTAAGAAATCACAACAACACAATAGTCGAAATCGGCAGTTTATATCGGTTGGAAATTTTCTTGATCCTTTTTGGACTGTTGATAAAATAATTAAATTAATTGTTATAAGCAATTAAAATAAGAAATAGTTCTTAAAGTGCAGTAAACGCATAAAATAGAGTGTTGCAAATACGCAATAAAATAATAAACAACAATAACAACCAAAAGTGCCCTAAACATAAAACGAAAAACGTGAACGGCCCCTGCTTCAGCAAAGTGAAAAAAGCCCATACACAAGAGCAATAGCGTAAGGGACGTTGTACGGTGCGACGACTCTGGTGGTTGTGTATTGGTGTGAGGTGGGTGTCTCGTGTTATCGCCATTGCTTGCTATCGCCCACAAATAGCCAGCAGCGGCAACTTGCTCCAAATTTAGAGGGCATGCGCAGTAGAAAAATTTGACTCATTCGCTCGCTCATTTTGCTCGTTGCCCAAACAGGATATTTTATTATACTGAAATTCATACCCATACACACATATGCACATCTACTACATATATATGTATCTGTGCGTTGTGCGCTGCGCTCTGTAAACGTAGGAGTAGCGCAGGAAATTCGCATATTCAGGCCAAAAGCATTGCGCTCGTAGTAAAACGCGGCTCATAAGCAAAAGCTCCGCACTGCCATTCGGACGCATTCCGTTGCCTGCTCCCACTCACACAAACACAGACTCACAAGCGCGCACATATAAACATACACATACAATACATATATATATATATATATATATATATATATATATGTATATATATGTATTACATTTATATATATACATACATGCATTCACATATACACGCGCAAAAATCAATTAAACGCAGCAAATGAAAAAAGAATCGGTAAATTTAAAGGATTTTATTTAGGCAAACTGTGAATAAAATATAAAACATAAATATACAAACAAAATAGTCCTAAAAGATGTTTAAATTGACTGTGAAATGTGTAAAGGGAAAAGCTCACAAGTTACGCAAAAAATGCAGCAGCGTCGCAGTCGAAATAAAACCAGCGTCGAGCAAAATGTGAAACGGAAACGAGCCAGCGAGGAGTAGTGGTAAAGTGCATATAAGGATATAAGGATGCGTCGTCGTGCCATTGACCATCATCGAGCCAGCAATTTGTCATTATAACCAAAAGCCATACGCAGCAACAGTCACTGCAATTGGAATTGCAGCAAAGCCTCCTAAAAGCCTAAATAAAAGCCATCTAGCCAACTAGCCAACTGCACCTGACATCATTGAACGCTATTCACTATTGCCGGCAACATTCCTTAACTGTACTATTCCAGTTGTTGTTGTTGTTGCTGTTGCCATTGTTGTTGCTGCTGCAGAATTGCTGTTGTTCTTGTTTATGCAATTTGTGATTTCATGTGTTCATCAAACTGAAGCGACCCATTTTTTTGCGGCTTAGTCAACATCAATCATCATCCAGACATTCAAATATAGACCAAAATATACTGACAAACCGAGCAATCAGTCAGCATCCTTCAGCAAAAACTGTCAAGGGATACAGAATAGGTAAGTCTCATGTTATACAATAACATAAAGATAATCCTTAAAAGTGATTTTAAGTCTTACTCTTAAATGACAGCGTTAAGACTAACAGTAAAAGGACTTGTCTGTCTAGCAGTATTTTTATAAACTTTTACTCTTTTTAACTCTTGCAAATATTTGCTGTATAATAAGGTATAGATATAACTTCTGGTAATCTAAACTACAATTTATTATAACTTATTGAAATTTGGTTAGTCCTTCAACTGAGTAATAGAAAAAGTTTCACTGTTAACAGATAAGATCTAACTGCATCTACATGCTACACTTGTACGCCATTTTGCCTATAAGTAAAAACAGTTAATGGTTTCTTCTCTTTTTTACCATTCCCATTCAGCGCATACAGTTTTTAGTGGTAGATTGCAGCTAAACCCTTAACAAAAGTAAAGCCTTGAGTTTCTTTAGGTGACAGAAAAGAAACTTAACTGAACTCAAGCTATTGTTGCAACTATTGAGGTCAAATAGCAGCATTATTATTTAGAACATATTTTAAGGTCTTTTTGTGTGAGCACTGAAAATTAAGTTTTTCTATAAATGCTGCTTCTTTAATAATCATATTTGATATCAGAATTTAATATAGTTTTCATATATTTTCTCTTTATTTTCGTTGCTGTTTTTTTTTTATCATATTTTCCTTACCTATCGCAAACATCAAAGGCAGCAAAAAATCACCAAAATGAGAGGAAAGAAAAACAAAAATTACTAAAAAAGAATACAACATAAACAGCAACATTAACAATCAACAAAACATTTTTCATTTTGTGGCATTTTCTACTATTTTTGGTTCTTTTTTTTTGTTTTTATTTTTATTTTTGTAACCCTCATTTGGAAAAGCGGCCACTGAACTACCCCACAGTCCAATGTAGTAGAGTGCAGCGAAAAAGTTAAGAGCTTTGTTCCAATTTGCCAAGCAAAAACTGGGAAAAGGGGGAACATTTTATTCAACAAGAAAAACTCTTTTTATATTTAAGTTGCAACTCATTCAAATCAAATGCAACAAATCTACTTGAATGTTATTTTTATTTAAAGAACACATTGAATACGTTTATGGAAATGAAATTATTATTATACAAGTCAAGTATACTTGGCTCAGACTAAAGTTATTATTAGAAAATATCAAGAGATGCTGATTTAGTTTGGAACTGCTTTAAATGTATATAAAATATATATTCTTATTTCTTATAATTAATGCCTTTAAGTTGCAGTCAGAATCCAATAAAATGCTATATAAATTGGTTAGAATTTATTTCACATATTGTGAGGAGGAGAAGCCACAATCCTTAACCCACTCAACATTAATTATAATTTAACTGTTGTTTTTCCATTGTTTGCAGTGTCATGGCAACGTCATAAGGGATAAAGCCTAGCCGCAGCTGCAGTTGATATAAGAGACAAATTAGCTAAATTAGTTACATTTTTGCGAACATTCACTTACCAATTAACTCGGATACTGTGGTTTCACAAATTTTCAGGGATTTACATGTTTTCAGCTCGTTCTTCTTCTGTTGCTCTGCTGCTCTGCTCAGACTTGTTGTAAGTTGGCTAAGCTACGTTGCATGGTACGCGGATCAGCTTCAAGGTGAAAATGCCCCAGGGGTCGTCAACGTTTGTTAGTTGCTAGACTCGAGTCTCTTTCTCTATCTCTATCTTTATTTCTGTTTCTATCTCCCCTTTGTACACGTGTTTGTTTGTGTGTGGGTGTGTGTGTCTCTGCATATGTGAGTGTTAGTCCGTCATATAGCGTCTGGTGGGTGTGCCAGCTATGTCCGTGCTGCTGCTGCTATTCTTGTTGATGGTGTTGTTGGTGGTGGTTTGTCACTCATGTTTTCAGCCTGGTGCGACATGTCAGTTAATGTCTATTCTGTCTGGCCAGGGGAGGGCTATGAACGCAATGTTGATAAACTTGAAGGGCAATAACAATGCCAGAAATGCGCTGGGGTTACAATTGAAATTCTAACAAAAAAAAAAGAAACCAATCGATAAATTGGAGTACTCTAAAAAATATGATCGTTATTATTATAGTTTCAGGCATCTGGCTAGAAGTTGTTGCTGTTTTTTATGTTATTTGCAAATTCAATAAAAAAAAAACAAACTCTTTATGTTTTTTTTTATGCTAACATTTGCTTTATGTGATCAACGTTACGCTGCAGTAAACGGCGCTAGTCAATTTTATGTCCTACATCCTAGCTGTTGGTAACAGGATATTGCTATATAATTTGTTTAATAATAAAATTTTATGTTTATGCTGATTTGTTTTACGTATGCTAATATTATATATAGATATATATATATATATATATATATTCGTGGTATATTTTATAAGAGTGTAGAACTTTCATTATTTGAATCTTGAAGTTTTCTTTCATTTTGTTTTTTTTTTTATTATATGACAAATGATTTGCAATTTTTGTTGCTTTCGGAGTGTGCGAAAAGACACTGTCACTGTGTCTCACTTATGCACTTATACACACACACACACACTCATACACTCATACAAAGGCAATCATACACTCGCATACACTCTTAAACACACACACACACACTTCATATGTTAGGGTGTGCGAAAGCGAAAACATCGCTTGCGGAATTTATGATGTCATTAAAATAAATTTTAGGCATGCGTAGACAACATTTTAAGCGACTGTCTGCCAAGTTGTTGTTGCTGCTATTATTGTTGTTGCTGATTGTTGATTATTGTTGTTGCTGTTACTGTTGTAGTTGGTGTTTTATTTGTTGTTCCATCAACACCAAGCGACATTTTTCTTGCCTGATTGCTACGTTTTGTTGCTTTGTTTCTGTCTTTGTTGTTGTTGCTGTTGTTGTTGTTGTTGTTGTTGCCATGACACAAAGTATCTTGTAGCTGCATTTGCATGCCGCTGCCGGCAGTTACTCAGCACAAACTCACATGCATACCAATGCATACATTCAAATACTCCGTCTGCACATAGAAATTATGAACAAAAAAAATGTTGCATACCAACGGGCGCTGCTGAAGTTCATTGAATGGCGCTGTCTTTGTTGCAACGGAAGCTGCTCATAGTCAGTTGTTAGGGCGCAGCTGGACTAACACAAACTAACACATTCCATATACACATATGTACTTATATACATACATACATATACATATATATCCTTGGGTATGGAACATGCAAGAAACACATTTAAATGTCCTGTGCACGATTGCAACATTTTTCATTGCAAAACTACTAGTGGAGTTAGAAGGGGACTCTAGACTACGAAACTCATTCTTTTTGGACAAAGTGTTTTATGGCAACAAAATCACAGTTGGAGTCGTGGGCATTATGCCAGCCGCAACTCCATTGGCCCAGTTCGTGATACGTGGCCGCCATAAGGACGACGACGATGACGACAACAACAACAACAACGACAACGTTAACGACGATAAGGACGACATCATCACAGATGTGGCTTGAACTCTACTGGTTAGCTTAAATTTCTATCTCGAACATTTTTGCCATTTTTAAGCTACTTAATTAAAAAATTTCTTTGACGCTGATTTTCCACTGTGGTTCCAGTTGTTGCTTCTACCAAAAAGTTGTGGTTGCAAGTGTTTCGTCCAAAATCATATGCAGAAACAGAATACGAACTTGCCCTTTTAACCAAGCTAAGCCCTTTCAGTGAGTAACCCTGGAGATTTGAAGCGCTAATAACTTCAATTCAAAGTGCAGCAAAATGTATATATATATAACTGGATGCCAGGACATCATAGTCGTATAATCGCATTGCTCGACTGCATGTTGTTAAAATTTATCTAAACAGTTGCACAAGTTTCGCATCAGCAACGTTGCTGCTGCCACTTTTGCCACAGATTTGCCACTACCTCCAAAGCTGCCCTATATGCATCCAATGGTCGGGTCTAGCCTGCCTCTGACCAACCAGCTGCAAATGCTTTTTAATTAAAAATTATATCAACATTCATTGCTGGTGGCAGTAACATTGCCACTACCAATGTTACTGCCAAAGGATGTGCCAGGACAACAGGCAACAGTTGGAGCACTGTTAGTGTTATAATAGTTGTTGTTGTTGTTGTTGCTGTAGCTGTAATTGTACTATGGATGATATTCCTTGTTGTGGCAAAGGGATGGCCATTTTAAGTGCTAAACAAATACTATACAATCCATACAAATACACAAATACACACACACACACATGCATATATACACACTATTACATATGCATATAGAAATGTTGTTTGTATTTACAGTTGTGATACATTTAATTTTATTTTGAATGTGTTTTGTATATAAAATAATTGGCACTTTTAAACTTGCTGTGGAATAAGGATACAAAACTTGTGTTTCAATTAGCATTGATTTTGATTGATACAAGACTGTATATGTATATATATAGACTATATAAGCTCGAATTATATGCAGCTTATATTTAATTCTACGCTGATCTGTTAAATTGTTATTGAGTTCGAAACAAGGTCATAGTTGAAACTGTTTGACATGTCCTTAAACCAATTGCAAATACTTTCAATAGATTTTAAATGAGCTGAACACATATACACATATACTTAATAAAGATTATACGCATACATAGCAGTCTATACACATACATACTAACACACATATATGCACAAACTATAAACCTTCATAGAGTGAAGCAGATGAAGCAGATATAGTTATGACAGGAGTTGGATTTTCCTCTTATGTAGCTATTGTTTTGGGCATTTGAAAATCTCTTCAAAATGTAATATAAAATTTAAAAAATATAAATAAAAAAGATATGCACTGTAAACCCTTTTTTTTTGCAGTCAATCCTTTGCTTTTGTTTTGTGTTAAAGCAGCGGCAATATTTTGGATCAAAGGGTTCTATATTGGTAGCTAAAAAATGGTAAAAGGCAATCGCAATAAATTTGTTGAATGCTCTTGGGTCTAGAGTAGATAAAGCATGCATTATATTTTTAGTTAATATTTTATATAATATGTTAAAGTTTGGGTTCAGCAATCCGTTTATAAATAGTTTGAGCTGTAGAGTTGTGTCTGTTAGAGGCAAGTTGTCAGGCTGCCAAGTTTTGCCGAGTTCAAAAAATATAATTTAACTAAAGCAGAGCTAGATTCTTTCACTATGCACACACACACACATATATATATATATATATATGAACTGATATAGTTATATGTATGCATACATAGTTATATCTGGTCTATGGAGTGTGGTGTTAGTATCTGGCCCTGGCACAATTTTATTGGCACACACTGAGAGTTGAGCAAACAACGGTTTATCAGAGCTATAAAATCGGACAGCTACTCAATATGTGAGTGGGTTGTATGTTGTATATATATATATATAGATATATAGATATATATATATGAGTTGTATGGCAGATGACAAGTTGAGGGAGCTGACGCTCTATCCAACTATTCAACTGCTCCAATGGTTGTCTGGCAAATGCATATGACACGTGTCACAGGGGTAGAGGCAGAGATGGAGGCGTAAGTCGGCTCTGGGTTTGAGGCGTTTGCCAGTTGTTAACTTTCATCAGTACGGCAAAGCTTCATTAAGTTAAACACATTGACACTTTCAAACACACACACACACACACCCACACACACATACATGTAAATTGCGTTTGCCTGTTAACAATTAAGTGACAGTAAATACTTTCTGATGAGTTTGGCAAGGACCTGGACCGATCACACGTTTCACTTAATAGCCCCCCAAAAAGCACTTAACACATTTACATACTATATATATTTTTTAACTATCTATCTTACTTATGTATATTCTCTCCTTCTTTTCTTCTCTCTCTTTCGGTATAATTATTCTCTTTAACAGTATTAAATAAATAAAAAAAAAGAAAATAAAACGAGCAACGAATGAATCGAACTTGCAATTTTTTTTATACAACGTTAAAGAGAATTTTTTTATAAAAATTTATGCGAATATTAAAGAAAAAGAAGAAGAAAGAACTAAATGTTAACAAGGATACGCCCATTGGCGTCATATTGAGAAAAGACTTCAGCAAAAGGGCCACAAATGCCCCAACTGTAGCTGCAGTAGAAACACTTTTCAAAACAGGATCCCCACTCATAAATGCAGTGGAAGAAGAAGTTTACTCGATTGAAAGCAGCTACTGGAAATTCGCGTGTGCGAAGAATGCTTTGTTGTGGACGTAGAAAGGTATGTATATCTACTTTATAATTATACATAATTTACTATAAATATACAATTTCAAATTATATATTTTTAATATAATTATAATATACAATTCAATAGCTTTAAATATGTATAATTAATTTACCTTTTAAATTTGACTTTCCATAAAATTTCAACTCGAAATCTGATTTAATATACTCAAACCATACCTGGGTCTATAACCTTTGCTGTCTGTGCGAAAAACACACCAAACTCAATTACTCATATATGTATATATATACATATATATGTATGTGTATATGTGTAGCTGGTTAAGTGCTGGTTGGCCTGACAGTTTGGGTATACGAACATGTTTAAGTGGCGCCGTTCTATTGAACTTTAATTGGAAATACCACGAATTTTAATATAATTTTTTGGTTTCCCAGCATAAATTGAGCTGGGCTTTTGCGGGCTGTCCTTGTTGTCCTTGCTGTGCTGCAATCAGTGTGTTAAGCCAAGGATTAAATAGCAAAAAAATATAATATTATATGAGTAAATAAATTGCTTTAACAATTAAGTTTTAAATTTTTGATTAATTGCAATAAGTAATAAGGCAGCGTCAGTAAATTATTTTGCCTCTTAATTAAAACACTTTTCAATAATGTTTTTGCCATCTAATAACCATTTCTATATACTATATTATATATATATATATATATATATGTATATATATCTTGAACTTAACACTTTGTTGTTAGTTTGTCAAGTGAATTTGTCAACTTTGAGCAGCTGTGCATTAAAACATCTTCAACTCCTACTGCAACTCCAACTCCAACTCCAATTTCAATTCCTTTTCCAATAACAAAAGCCAGCTGCAAGGATGCCTTCTTTCTGCAACTCACCTCAAAACCTCTGCGCCAACTGAAAACTAAGCAGCGGAAATCGCTCAGACTTAAGCGAAGCGACAACCAAACAGCTAGCTGAAAACTCCTACAAAACTTCAACATAAAGTCAAAGGACCTTTTACAAATTCCCCCAAGATGCAGTCGGCGACGCATTTGCTCAGTGCAAGCAACGCCTGCCACCCAATGCCACCAAAAGCTGCAACAGCAATACCACAAACAGCTCCCAGCTGTAATAGTCATACACTTTATTACACTTTTAGGGTATATAGACTAAGGCTTCAGCTTTATCAAATGTAAAGGGTGTTGCCTCTAGTATATCCTGCTTAAGTTGCTAATATAAACGATTATGTTTGCAGCATTAGTTGAACTAGTGTTGCCACCTTTTTTTTTGTTAGGGTATTTGCTGGTTGTAATGTAAGTTTATAGCAATAGTTGTTGGTTTTGTTATTGTGATTTTATTTTCATTCGCGATAAAACTTTGACTTTGTGTGCAACGTCAAAAAGTTAAACAAATAAATTAATTTAGTCGCTGAGCTGCTGCTGCTGCTGCTGTTGATGAAAGTTAAGCTTGTGTTAGTGTTAGTATTATTGTTGTTGTTGCTGTTGTCTTCTTTGGCATTTTTGTCGATGCCATAGGATGATCGTCCTGTGGGAGTCTGGGAGTCTAAATAATTGAATTTACGCTTGTGGCATATTTAGCTGAGCCTTGCGTTTATTTTAAATTGCATTTTCTTTGCTAGTCTCTATCTTGCCACTTGCCACTTGCCACTTGCCAGTTTGCCAGTTTGCCAGTTGTGAGTTTGCAGCTTGTTGCTTGTTGCTGTTGCAGCATTTGCTTAATAAGTTTTCACGTCGAGCCTTACAAATTGATTTGTTAAACAATTTTTAATTGAAATGCAATGCCCCAAGGCAAAATGTCAAAGTTTTTATAGGATCAAAAGTGATTGCCTGCCTCATGCCGCCTGCTGCCTGCCTGCCAGATTACCATTGAGGCAATATGGCAGCTTGCCTGCTGCGTGCCACTTGTAAACAGTTAAAGTTACTCAAGTGAAATGTGCTGGCATTTCAATTGGCATACGTACGACAACTCATACGACAACTCATACGAATACGTATACGTATACGAATACGAATACAAATACAAATACTCATACGAATACAAATACGAGTGGCAGTTACTATATGCAGTATGCAGTATGCTGCATGCGGTATGCAGAATTTTTAGCATGCCACATTGACGAGTGTTGAATGACAGCCAAACGGCAAATGATTGCCACTGCGAGTGGGCGGGGATTGAGGCGTGCCAATTGTAGTATATTGAATTACAAAAAACCACAGCAGCACACACACACACACAGGGAGAAAAATCGAAAAAAAAGAACTATGGGGCGGGTCGCTTCGAGGCGTGGTCGTAACTGACACCATTTGGCAAGAGTTGCTGCTGTTGCTGCAGTTGTTGCTGCTGTTGCATACCACGCCTGCAGCAAGCATATAAATGTATTCATTCGAATGAGTATTCGCAGTTTCAAACAAATTTATTGAAATGCATTTTGTTAAATTATTTTGATTTATATGCACAATGTGTGGATGCAACGTGCTGCAACTGATGCTGTTGCTGCTGCTGTTGCTGTGATGTGTGTCAAATGCTTTATGCATACAATTAAATTCAATGACAACAAGCAAAAAAAATATCTGTTAAAACAATTAAAATATATTTTTTTTTATATAAATTTTAAATTTTCTTTTCTCTTGCTTTGAATTTTCGTCTTAAATTAGTTGACAAATTGCTGCAGCGTGTTGCAAGTAGAAAGTTTATTAAAAATAATTCCTTGTAGCCTATGTACAATTATCATGTTGCCGCTTGGTTGCTTTCTTTAGTTGATTTTCCTTTTATTCTTTCGCTTTTTTGTTGTTTTTCCTTTGCTTTCCTTTTGCTTTCTTTGCTTTCTTTTAGTATGCAGCCACCATGTTTGAAGATTGCGCTGAATGCGCCATCCTGTCTATCTGACTGCAAGTTGTTTTCTCTCTATTCCTTGAGTGCCATTCACAAATAAATGGCGGGCATTTAGGCAACAGCAGCAGCAGTAGCAGCAGCAGCAGGAGTTGCAGCAGTAGTTGGGGCAGCAACAGCAGCAGCAGCAGCAGCTTCTTTAAGTTTCTTGAGCTTTGCCAACAACAGTTGGTACATTTTGGGGTTCATTCCAGCAGCACACACAGCACACACACACACACACACACACATACGTATAGTCTATGTTTGCCTCACTGCAGATAAGAATTTTTGTTTCAGTTGAGGCAGCTGCAACACACACACACACTTATTCACACAAACAATAATGCATAGAGACAAAAAAAACAAAAATTTCTTACACAAGACAAACACAAGGAGAACATTTAAGTTGCTGCTTATTGTTGTTGGAGTAGTTCCAATTTCTTTAACTGTTTTTCCAGCTACTTGCAATTTGAATACCCTAAGAATAGGGTAGAGTATCTATACAGGTATAAACATGTTGCAGGGGGGGAAAACATAAGCAGCTGTTGCAAGCAGTAGGAAGTAGGATTCATACTAACTCATGCATAGTTCCGGTTCTAATGAGTTGATTCACCTGCAACTCTTGCTTATGCTGGGGTTACATATTATATATATATATATAACATGCCACCGATTTGTAACTGATATCTGCTGGTATATATATATATATATATAGAGCAAGCAACTGCTGCAAGTATATGCACATTTTATGCTGGTACTTAGAGTTCACTTCAAGTTGAAGTTGCAGTTGCAGTAACTTTTTCATTCTTACTAAAAGTTGTCCTTTATTTTTAGTCTTTTTCCTTTTTTCAGTTTTTTTTTTTTTTAGCTTTTTTTCAGTATTTTTTTCCCCCATTTTTTCCCCATTTTTCTTTAATTGTTTGCAACTTTGTTGCACTCTCGTTCGCATTGGCTTAGTTAGCCGTTTTGTTTTGTGTAGTGTTGCCAAATCATTTGAAAAACTATTAATTGGCAACTCAGGTGCAGCTGTATACTTAATTGCTGCCAACGCAGCGTTAAACTTATTGATCCTTAAGCTGCAGGATGTGTGCAACCTTTAGCTTAATTTGGATGCATTCAAACGTGAAACTCAGTGATAAGAAATTAATACTCGAAACTTAATAATGATTATGATTATGATTATGTTTATAATTATAATTAAACAATATAATAAGTTAAAAGATAGCATTGTTAGTATATTGAAACAAGCAATCATCTATCAATCAATCCATCAATCAATCAATCAATCAATCAATATGAATAATCAATTAAGCAATCTCTGAAATGTTGCTGCTTAACAGCTTGAAGTGTCTGTTAATATCATTGATATATACATATATATATATATACATATATATATATATGGCTGTAAAAGTAACTGTAAAGCTTTAGCATAAGCGGATTGCTGAATGAAATAAACCTCTTTGCTTTCATAATTAATAAACCTTTTTTTTTGTTCGACCTTTATATTTTGCAACCCTTTTTACCTGTCGCTTGCATTCATCAGCATAGATTATTTATGCTCAGTTTGTTTAAAGCTTTTATTGTGTTTCATTTTTGGTATTTTTTTTTTGTGCTATCAAGCAAAGCATCCTGTGGCTTTTATACTTTTAACACAGTCTTAACTTTGCTGTATATATATATATATAATATCTTGAATCTATTAAAGCTTACCTATATTCTAACAATATTTACAATTGTTTGCCATATTTTACTTTATATGAAAATTTGCCTTATTTGCACTTTAAATTTACTTTTGCTGCTGCTCTCCTGTCCTGTCCTTTTATGTCCTGTATGTATATCCTTGTTGTGTGTGTCTCTTTTTTTGCAGTTTATTCATTTGCTGTTGTTTATTCTGCACGTAAAATATTTGCCTGTCATTGAACACAACATGTCGCAATTTTTACTTCTTCTTATTGCTTTTTGCAAAACGTGTTTATAATTTCCGCAGAGTCAGTCAGTTGTCTGTCTTTAACTTAACTTGGCTCAAAGAGAACAGCTACCAGTCGAAGTCTTCTGCTACCAACAGTTGACAGCTTCCTTATTGATGTCTATTATATATATATATATAAATTTGCATCATGAAAGTAGCTGTACTTATACTGTCTTTATATTAAAATCACAGTTTCTTTCTAATTACGAAGAGAAAATAAATTAAACGCCCAACTCTGCGGTTCTTGGCTAAAAGGGCAACGCTGCGTATGACATATATAATTTCTTTTTTTCTTATGTTTGGCCAAAAAATAAAATCATCAACAGAGCTAGAAAATATAAATAGTGTGTGTGTGTGTGCAGGTGTGTGTTTGAATTGGGAGCACTCGAGTGCAAATGCAAACATATATAACACACATACATAACACACATATAAACACACATAAATACACACATATATACCCACATATACAGACAGACAGAGCTGGTAAATGCAATCCCGAAACAAAATTAACCTCACAACCTACTGCAGCATCCATCACTTTGCATATGTATGTCTATTTGTGTCTGTCTATCTCTGTGTGTGTGTGTATGTGTGTGTGTGTGTTTGTGTCTTGACTGTACTAAAAGCGGTTTACGCCACTCATATGTAAACAGGCAAGCAACCCGCCACACGGCTCCAAGTGTTTTACTGTGCCCCAAACGCCCACACACGATTGTTGTGTGGATAGGTCGTGGCTTTCATTCTTTAGCTTCAGCTTCTTGCATGTATTTATGTGAGTGTGTGTGTGTGTGTGTGTATGTGTATGTATGTGAGTTTTTTGTGGGTACGACAACTTTGCAGGCTACCTTAGCATTTTGGCATATCAACAACCCTCAAACCACCCACACCCACACCCACACTCATACACCAACACACACACACACACACACCATGTACGACCCTTTAGCGTGGTTAAAAGCTGTTTGCTTTGCTGTGGATTTTTGTTACGTTTTTGGGGCTTTTCTTTTTTCACCCACTCGCACCGCACTTTTTTTTTTTTGCTTATAGTTTTTGCATTTGCATTGGCCTAGGTATAGGTGTATGCCTGTATGTGTATGTGTATATGTGTGTGTGTGTGTGTGTGTGTGTGTATGGGGTTGTTGTATGCGACTTGTATTTCTCTCCTACTTTTACGCTTTTTTCTCTGTGCGTATTTTACTCTCACGGCTTACACGCTCTCCGTTTAGAGAAAAAGCTTTTGTAGTAGAGAAAGAAAAAAAGAATTTGTATAACATTTTGCTTTGGCTTTTGCGGCTTTCAAAATGTTTGTTTAGTGTGACCAGATTTCTACAAACTTTCTAACTACTCTATTCATACACTTTTATTACTACTATTATTATTTACTTATTTATTTATATGCAAGAAATTGTTGCATAGTTTTTTATACCCAACACAATTTAACTTACTTCTATGCTATTGTTTAGTTTAATTAAAGGCATTTACTAATGATAGTCAATGCATCAAAATGACATACAAACCAGCAATTAGTGTTTATCCTAACACACACACACATATATACGCATGTACACACACACACATACAGATAAGTAATGTACAATTTGTGTCAAGGTTCATTGTACGCAGGCATTGTAAGTGTTGCATTTGAAATGCAACTGTTGGCACTTGAAAAGGTGTGGAAAATGAAGGAAACATAGAAAATGCTATGGCCTTAGCTTTTCACACGCCTTTTTAGTTAATGTCTGATGTGCTCCCTATTGTTTTTTTTTTTTCTATTTCTTTTCTGTTGCAGTCAGTCGCAATTAACTGGCAAGGCGAACGCTTGTGGCATTAATTGACAATGAAAGCACTTAAAAGCTAATTTAGCAAACTAGGCTCACATTTGTGCCTTAAGCAGCTTAAAGTGAAAGCCCAAAAAAATAACAAAAATACCAAATAAAAGCCACAAAATAACAACAGCAAATTGTCTGCATAATTTAGGCAAAAGCAAAGGCAAAGGCAAAGGCAAAAAAAATAAAAATAATACAAAAACCACATAAAAACTAGCCCCAGTCATTGTTGGCTTTACCATAGGCCCCATCTATTTAGGGTCCATAGAGAGTTCACCCAAGAACGATTACTTTGGCCAACAGCAAACATTCGCTAACCATTTGCTGCGGGGGCACACAAAATTGTCATCAACTCTGACCGGGAGTTAGACAATTTTCGTTTTTTTCCCTCTGGTTCTATGAGTATTTTATATTTTCTTTTTTTTTTTTTTGCTTCGTTATCCCATTGAACCAACATGGCATTGGCAACGCTCATCGATGATGATGATGATGATAATAGAGATGATGATGATGATAGCAATGCTTTCCGGGGGTAAGGAATTACGAATTTTGATTTCAATTCAGTTGGTAGCAAACTGCTAGCTGCGAACTCAATTTGTTTCGCTTGACAAATGTCCAGTGAGAAACAGCACAAATATGGTGGGGGAGGGGGGGACAAAAAATGGAAAAATGTTTCCTCTCCGGAAGTTTGTTATTAGCCGCGCACATCCGGTGCGTTCGGATAAAATTCGTATGCTAGTCCATTAAAGGCATGGCGCATATTATCCGCGCAGGCGTCAGTTACGCTGCGTATACGTAACGTAAAGTTTAGATTGCCTTTGGCTTTGGCTACTGATGCTTGTCAACGGCTTTTGCTGTCATGATATTTGCTGCGCCTTGAAAACCATTTCAAAATGCATTCATTCTGCATGCCGCCGCCTGACTGTTGATTGCCTGTCAGTGCCACCATGGCAAGATTTTCCTCCTTGTTACACCAAAGTGACCCACATAAATGTCGTGTCGATGTTAACTCGTCACTACTGGGCAGACTTTGTGTGTGTGTGTTGCGTGTGTGTGTGTGTGGGTTTTGTGAATGATGTGTTCTAACTACACACTGACGCTCACGCTCTCTCTCTCTCTCTCTCTTTCTCTCTCTCACTCACATATACACTCACACACATATGCCATTCATATTAAGCAAAGTTTACGTTACCAACCGTGATTATCATATACAACATAGCCATAGCTGTGCCCCCTCTTTTCCCACTCTGCTACCCCTCCTATGAGGCGAACTCTTTTATCAATTGTAATGCGTTTTTAATGGCAACGTTTATCTGTTTATGTCATCGTGGGCCAGGTTATTAAAATTATTCATAATTCCCTTTTCGAGTGGATCGCATACTGTGAGGTCCTTTACACCTGTCCAGCACCAGCTCCAGCTACAGTTCCACGCTTCATATTCTGTTGATTTGAATTGTTTGATAACTAAACATTTGCACAAACGTTTCGCTTTTGTCTAGGCCAACAAATTGTTGTTGTCGTTGTTTGTTGTTGTGTCTTTTGTACCTATATCATATTATAATGCTTGCCTGTCATGCTACATGCTCTATACTATTTTTGAGATAGGTTGCTACACATACACATACATACACACGCACAACATACGCACACACACACACACACACATATATGATTGTCATTCCTTTATACACCGAGATTGGCATTTTTGTTTGGCATTTAACTACGATGGGTTATAGCCATGGCTAATGCTTATAGTTGATACCAATGTCAGTCCATTTAAGTGGCAAACATAATTGCTAAGATTTCTCTCTTTGTATATGTGTATATGTATATGTATATGTGTGTGTGTGTGTGTGTGTATAAATACTTGAGTACAGTTAAGTCGTTTGCTTGCTTATGAACTTAATTATAATGCTGATTAACCGATGATAGGGCGCTTTATGCACACAAGTTTGAAGTAAGACCTTAACTACTTATGCCATATCATTGATTAGCCTTAATTAATATATAGGTTAAACTAGGCAAGGATTAATCTAAATGCTATTAATAGTTACAAGAGGGTTCAACTTATGCTTGAACTGCTCTGTGTGTGTTAGAAGCTCTAAAAATAACCATATGAAAATCTGCATAAATAAGATTTTAGCTCGTATAAAATATTCATTTTGATTACATTTTGGCCTTATAGCCACTTTAGGCACTTAAGGTATAATAATAGCAGCTTCTTTTATTTTTTTTTTGAACATTTAAATCTCTGCAGCATATCACTCATACGCCAGGTAAACATTTAAGTTATCTGCACGTGCTGATGCTACATTAATGCTCCCAGTCTGCAACTGTCAGTTGCTGTTAAATATTTACCATTTAACTTTGGCTTTCGCTTTGGCTTTTGGATTGTGCCTTGTGATTTGTACGTTGAATTTTAACAAGTTCAAATCTGTTGCCATAGAACAACCTATACAAATAAATATACGCATCTGGCAACGCTGTCAAGCAGCAGACTTTAGTTTTTTCCCCCTAAAGAATATTGTTGAGTTTCCCATCATCTTCGTCGTCCTCGTCGTCTTCGCATCAAATACAATTCCCAAAATCCCGAATGCCAATTCTTTCTTATTAAATACACATACATATATACAGTCACACACATACACACACACACATACACAGTATAGAGTGATAGGCATGTCGGCCTGTCGAACTTTTTCGGAATAAAGCTTTTACTCCTGTGCTCCCTTTTTAACAAAAAACTTTTCGTATTGCCGGGAGAGCCGTCAGCTTACTTACATTAGACGTGCGTATAAGTATATGTATGTGTATATGTATGTGTGTGTGTGTGTTATTTTTGAGTGTATTACTGCGTTTGCTCTAGTTTCGAGTATTCATGTTCGGAAATTATAACTTCGGTTACTGCTAGCACGACTACTCCGGCTTCGGTTCGGCACTGAGTCGTGGTTTTTGGAGCCAATGATTTCAATACGCAAAGTTCAGTTGAGCGCGTCGGACGTTCGTCGTGTTCCGTCCTCGTCCTCGTCTACAATCGTGCGTGGCGTGTTTGCCTGTGTCTGTGTGTGTCCATGTATGTGTGTGAGTGAGTGCGTCTGTTTGTATACGTTATAGTATTTTAGCCGCCGCTTTGTACGAGTACACACACACACGCACACATACAGCAACAAATACATACACGTATACATACATATACCTGCAGAGCGTATCAACGTATAGTAGTGGCTGGCGTGTAGTAAAAGTCATTAAAAAAAATAAATAAATAACGCAAGAAAGAGGAAAACTTATTCAATACTATTTCACTCACAGGCAAAAATAGTAGCAAAAAAAAAAAAAAATAACAAATAGTAGTAGTAAAAAGAAAAAAATGAAAAATAAAAACGCGCGCGTACTTCATGGAAATTAATCGGGCACAAAAGTCAAAGGAATCAAGACAATCCTTGTTGGTATCGTTGCCAATGTACAGACGGCTATCGTTACGGTGAATGCCTCTAAAATGATGGCAAAAAGAAGCGCCTGAAATAGCCAATAAAAAGTTTAATGCTGCATTAAATTGCCTCGGCAGCTACGGTTCGATCAATATACATATATAAAACACAAAGGACAAATACACACACATACATCTAAATACATATGCTTACTGTACTACGGCAGTCAATTAAATGCTTTTTTGTTGTTGTTGTTGTTGTTGTTTGGAATACACACAAACACACACATATAAATGATATATATTTTTAGACGAACATTTATTAAAATACAACAACAAACAGAAGTTTAATCTAGGTAAGCTCATTCGGCGCATATATATCTATATGTATATATATATATGTATATATGTACATATTTTATGTGGCAGTATAAAGTTGGTTCAACAAGCATGCTTACACAAATCTCATGAAATTTATAATAATAAAATAAACGCATTACACGGACAGACAGATATTATGCCAGGAGAACATTGCGTATACGTAATGTCTGTGAGTCTAACAGTCTAACAGCAATAGAGCCAAGCTAAATGAGAAACTCATCATCATTTTTGCATTTAGCTATGGCAGCACGACTAGGCCAGACCCACATGTTCTGCAAATGCCAATGCCAAAGGCAAAGCACACACTGTTATATATATATATACAATACAAATATATATATATGTATGTATGTATATATATTCTTTTCTTTTTTGGTAACCTGGCATAGCCTGTACGACTGTCTCAATATATACAGAAAATTTCTATTGCTAAATGCGCGCGCTTACGCCTCCATAGCCCTACGCATACTTTCAGAAACACACACACACACAAACTAATACACACACATATATATATATAGAGGAAAAGGCGCATGGCAAGGCAGACGCACACACACTTAAGGTTCAACAGCCCGACGATTGCCAGGCAGCAGTAGCAGCAGCAGCAGCAGCAGCAGCAGTGTCAGCATCAGGCCCCTAAGCAGCCATTATCTTCGACAATGTAACACCACCATCCTATGGCCCGTCAGCAGGCAATATTGCGTATACGTCGCGTGCTTTACGCTCTTTCTTTGTCTCACTCTATACCTTCTTCTTCCTCTCCCTCTCTCTCTATATATATATATATATTTTTTTTTACACACACAATTTTATCTGCCTTTGAGTTTCATCTTTTTGTCTGCAGAAGTGGCAAAATGTAATTTTTGGCATTTTCAGCTACTGCCACAGCACAGCGACTTAGTCTTAGCCATTGCCTTACCCATACTCTTAGCCTTAGCCTTAGCACGTCTGCCAGCAACATTTGTAACAAAACCCAATAACATCTTCGTTACCAACAGCATCTATACGTTTTGTTTAGACTGCCTTCTGGGTATAAACATTGGCGTACATTTCAATTGGAAAATGTCTCAGAAGGCATGTAGCAAGAGTTAATGCTATTGTTTATGAATATACTCCAAGCGATATATATATATATATATATATAGATACATACAGTAGCAATAAATTATGTAATATTATATTACATACTCTTAAATATTTTAGTATTCAACTGCTTAAAGTAACGCTCAAAAGCTGTAAAATAATTGTGGCTAAAATTTCTTATTGCTTCTCAACTTAAAGTAGAGCTTCTTTTAGCTTCTAGTTTTTACTTTGGTAAAGCGAAACTGTCTTGGTACTCATTAGACTTCGAAAGGCTTAACCCGACTAGCCTTGAATAGCTAAATATAGCTTAAAATTATAGCTCAACTGCAGCTTGTGATCTAAGAGGAAGTATAGAATTTCGTTGATTATATGGCTTAAAGGAAGAAACAACAGAGTTAATCAGGTTAAAAAGCATTCTATAAAAGTAAAATTCCAGTGAATTTTGTAAGCTGAGTTGCTTTTTAATCTAAACGCAAAGAAAATGAGAGAAAAGTAATGAAAATATACAACAGTTGGCAAGGAGTTAAAGATTTAATTATAATTTCAACTTCAAAGAGAAGGAAAAAGAGAAATAGAGTGGGAAATAATAATAAGGAAAGTCGCATAAAATATCATATTTATATGTGTGTATATATTAATTTGAAGCCTTATTTTCTTTTATGCCTTTTTTTTTTGGTGTACAAGGATTAACACTAAAGGTATAGCTACAGAAATTAATTAGCTTAAGCCTTATGTTAAGAGTTTTTCTTTTAAGTTTTCACTTTTTATTTTTATTCTTTCGCTCCATGTAGTTGGGCTTTAAGCTGCTTTATAGTCGTTATAGTCTTGCTTTATTGCCACTTTATTTAGTACACTTCCCATTTTTAATTGCCTGGCAACAACAACAACAAATACAGCTACAACAATAACAGCTACAACAATATTTCTCTTGTCCATAAATAAGAAGTCCCAAAGAATTTTGTAAGGAGTTCGTATCGTGCAACTTTAGCTCTGGTTGTGGACGTTCAACGTTTTAATTTAATACCTTTTTGTATTAATGAAATTTTTGTTTTTTTTCTCTTATATTTTCTGTTATTTTTTTTTTCTTTTTTTGCGCGTGCCGACCAAATTATTTACGGGTGGCATTGCATGTGGGTGGCGCTGGCTACGTTGATTTTCTTAGTTGCCTATGGGGCGTATGCTTAACGTGCCGCAAGTGTATGACTATACGTACATACATATGTGTGTATGTGTGTGTGTGTAGGGCAGAGCTCAGTTTGAGTTTGCTTCAAGCGCTATTTAAATCAATTGTGTAGAAATTTTTGAAAGCGTTTGCCGTTCGACAACCTCAAACTGTTCGCGGAGGCCGTGAAGCGTGAAAAGCAAACATAAATATCTTTTCGCTTGGCTGTAAAAGGTAGACGAAAGATACAAACATACAGACATACAAACACATACATATATACATAGATATATACGCCTACATAAGTTCTCAGGCAATATATACAGTTATCACAGTTTTGTAGAAACACCGAAACGAATAACCCAAGCGAAATCAAACGAAACAAAAAAGAAAGAAACAACATTTTATATCTTATAAATGTGTGTATATATATATAGGAAGAAGTAGAGGGTATGTAGCGTAGCAAATGAAAGACCAACAACAAAATTCGAATTAAGCCACAAGACGTGTGTGTCAGGCAACAAAACGTATCAAATTATAACTTGGCTAAGAGTAACCACCGAACAAAACCAGCAACAACAACGAATCTAACAACAACAACACTTAAACCAATAAAAGAAAAAACAACAAAAATTGCACAACAACAAAAAAAAACTAAAGAAAATAAATAAATAAAATAAATAAAGGAAATACAAAATAAATAAATTAACTGCGAAAAGAACAAAAACGAATTCGAATACATCGACGCCTGTGGGCCGAAAACTATCATTTAAATTAGTTACATATATATATATATATATATATAGACTTTGTGTGCGTGTATGTGTGTGTGAGTGTGTTTGGTGGACACACGCAAAGCGCATAGCATATCATATACAAGCATACAAGTCCTTAGACGAGTGTCCTGTCTCGTCTGTCCTTGGCAAAAATAGGAAAAAAAAAAATTCATTCTCTTGTTCACAATTTGACATTCACGTGCCAACGGAATCCTGGCTGCAACAAAATTAATGTGTGATACCACCACGACAGGATGTTTCCTGACCCGAAGCAGCGGACGAAAGGTGAGTGCTATGACACATTCTCCAATCTGCTCCCTCTCCCCATAGCAGCCTTAATGTCTCTGTCTGATTTTCATAGCTATAATTTGTCTCTGATATTATAAACACATTACCTTATAATGTCCTTCAGACATGTACAAAATACAAATACAAAAAAAGTATTTTCCAATTTCATTACTTAATGTAAAAAAAATCGAACAATTTGTAATCAAAATTAAAGTAAATTAGATAATAAATTGCTGTATTAATAATTTTAAATGAAAATTTTAGTTTTTAACGATATTTGTTGGCGTTGCCTATCAGAAGGGCTTCTTTTTGAAGAAAATGCTTTTGCTTTTCGAAGTAATCATTTTACTAGAAGAATGTTGCTATTTTGTTAGTAAAATATTATAAATTAAAAATTAAAATTTTAATTAATCACATGCTTTATCAAATTGCATTTCTTTTAAGCCTGTAAGGTTTATATGCTTGTCAGGATAATTGCTGATATTTACGCTAAAGAAATATCAAAAGCTTACCTGACGCTCAGAAGAGCTGTTCTTTGGCAGCATTGAAATGTCCTTGTAACTAACTTAAACAGGATATGCGTATTTTTTATAGCTTCTAGATTGATCTATAAGCAATCTTTCTATATGAATTATGTAAATTGTACACACATATATATAAAATTTATTTATAATCCTGCTGCGTTGTATTTGATTCGCTCTCCACCAATCCAAATAGCTCAACTTTTAGTTATCATATTTGAGATTATAACATGCAACAAATTACTTATGAATAGTTAGAATGAATTATATATATAAAAGCTTACAAATCGTTGTAAATTAAGTACTATTATTAATATATATTTTTGTGATATTTATCGCGCTGAAATGCTTAAATGTCTGTGCATGACTAGCAGACGATTGTCCTTGTGCTTATTATTATTATGAATATTAGAAGTAGTGCGAGTATTGGGCGTATTATGAGTATTAGGTGTATTAGGTGTATTATGTATAAAACATTCAAACATGACATTTTCTTAAACGAAATGACAGAGTGACAGGCTGAAAGCACTTTTGCCATTTGTATGCCTTTTGGCAGTGGCCCTGGACAGCTCGCTTTGACATGACGCTGCATAAAAAGGGGGAACGCATATCCTGTGGGGAATCGTTTCGCTGTGTTCTACATCAAATAAATTCGCCAACAAATTTGCATTGCATTTTTTTTTTTGTTTTCTTTTAATATTTATTTATATATAGCTGTATATGTGTGTGTGTTTGAGTTTTATGCAAATATTGTTTTTTATTTTTGTTTGTTTTTTATTTATTTATTTATTTTGTTTTTGCTTTTTGCTTTTTTCTTGCTGCGTGCTTTGAGCTGCGACTATTTTCCACTTGTGCTGCCATAACACCTGCCTCTGGCCTTTGAGTTCTTTGTATCCCGCACCTTGCCACATGCCACATGCTGCTGTTGTTGTTCTTCTACATTTTATTAGTTCTTTTTTTTTTTGTGTGTCCTTTGTACATTTCTCTTCTCTTTTTTTTGCTCTTGCTGTTTCTTTTTTTGTTACATCAACAATTTATGTGCTATTTATGCGGATGAATGCATAAATAAATTTGCGTAAAGTAAATAAAAATGCATATTTTATAGAGGCACGCCCTCAACTTGTGAAATTTTATTTGCTTTTAAATATTTAAAAACAAAAAGAAAGAAAGAAATATGTAAAATATAAAAAGGAAAATTCATTCAGTAAAAGCACAAAAAATAAAATAAATATATATAAAAACAAATATGCAATTTGTAACAACGGAAAGGATTCGGCTGGAATGATTTTTGTTTGCCCTGCAGCCTGTAGCAATTGAGTGCACTTAAATATATTTACTGCTATTACATATATATATATATATATATATATATATATATATATATTACTGTTGCAGCTTTAGAAGCTCAACTACTTAAAGGCTCAGCGACCTCGCCCAATTGAAGCGCACTTCAAATATTGAAATAAAATTTCATTAAGTATCCAACGTCGTCGGCTGGCGAGTGCCTTGCAAAATATTTGCACAAATAATGGTATGGTGTCTGTAAGTAGTTGCTGTGCTGGGGGGGGAGGGGAGGAGTGTACGGGTATATGCAGAGGTTCTGGCCTGTTTGTTTGGGTTTTTTTTTGTGTTTGGTGTGGAAGAGCGACACACAGATAAATAAACGCCCTAGAGCCCAATACGCCCATTGGGCTGTATAATTAAATTTCACACTGACAGCTTCGTGGGCGGACATATGGGCGTGGCATGTTAATGAACTCAACAAAAGGCGCTAAAAGCAGCCTCAGATAATGCATTAAATGCATACTTAGTGTATGCCAGGGTCTACGGCAGGCAAACTCAAGTCAAGTCAATCAACCGAATAAGTATCTTAAATACTCTTACACAAAACTAAAGCATATTAGCTGCTATATTCAGTTTGGTAACTCAAGCATTTCCCTAAATAGAAAGCGTATTTTCCTGGCAACTGTTTGATATTTTTAGCAAATTTATTACATTTTTCCTTTTGTCAATTTGCACCCTTTTTCCTTTAATCCGTTCGGCTTCACTTTGTCACTTGACGCGTTTCTGTCTTCATGTTGGCTTACTGCAAAATTTATCAAGTCCTTTTGGCTGATAGTGGGGCAAAGCATATATAAATTGATTTTCTTGCATTGTCCTTTGCGCCTTATTACATAATATGCCACTCATTGTTGTTGTTGTTGTTGTTGTTGTTGCCGGCAAGTTTAAACTTAATCAATAAATCACGTATACGCCACGTATACAAGCAATGAGCTTGAGCTGAGCCCATTGTTGATGTTGTATTCGTTTGCTTTGTTTGGCTTAATTTGTGGTTAACTTTACTTGAGCCACAGGACAGCCAGTCAGACAATGTCATTCAGTTTCCTAATTATTTATTATTGTTGTTGTTGTTTTTGTTATTGTGGCTGTGATTGTTCCTTCTGTGTGTGTGTCCTTGCTATGATAACATATTTGGATAGTGGAACAAGTGCAACTGACAACTGACAACTGACAGCTATTATTATCTCACACAAGTGTCCTGACACACAATGCATTTAACATTTAATTGTTGTCATACAATTGCTCCATTTTCCAAAGGAATCGCTGTCAGGATATGTTGCTGTGGCTGATTTTCAAAGGAAATTCATAAAAAATATATGAAAAATTATGCATAGAAAATGACTTTAAGCAGTAAAAGTAATTTTTCATTTATTTATATTCAATTAGCATTTGGCCATTAACTTTGATTTCGTATCAGTTAAAGGACCATTAGACAAATAACAAGATGACTTGCAAGGATTAATCCTGACTGATTATGCCTATGCTTAGCTTACATTAATTAAATGTTTTAGCCAACGAAATGAAAGCCTAAGTAATTATTCAGCATAATAACACAAAAAGCCAGATAATAGATAAATGTTGTATATGTCAAATCACGTAGTTTGGCAATCAATCAATATGTCAAGCAATCAATCAAATCTAACAACAATACACAATACACAAAACAAAAGTGACAAATGCTGTTTCAAAATCACTTCCAAAAAACATAGAAAAAAATAACTTTTTCTATTGTTTATGTTCCGCTGGCAATAGGCAAATAATAATTGTTTTGGGCCAAGTTATAATTATGCACGTATCTGGTCAATTATTAATAACAATTGGGCTCAAATGACGCACAGTAGTAGAAGTTGTTTCGGATTACGTGCTGCCCCCAATACTAATGTAACATATATTGTTGCCTCTGTTATCATTTACAGTTAACAAAAAGGACTACAGTAAGCTGATGACTACCTTCATAATTACAATTTCACTTCATTTCTGGTTGAAAGTTTTTTCTACAAAATATTTCCAATTTGTTATTTTTTTTTGTTTTTTTTTTTTGATGATTTTTATTGATTTGTAGCGTCACGCAACTTCCTTGATGACTTTCCTTTTGCCTTTAGCCTGAGTCCTTAGCTCGTTAAGCTTTTTTTTGTATGACGTCGCTGCGTTATGGCTTAAACATATTTTATCAAGCAATTTCCAGAAATTATCAATAATTAATATGCTCCTTGGCCACAAAGTGCATACACATAAGCTTCTGCTCCTCTGTTGCTGCTGTTGCTGCTGCTTTTAGGCTCCACTTTCAATTAGGAAACGCAAACAGTAGCTGATAAGAGCTGGTGGCTAAGTGGAGCAAGTGTTGGAGTTGTCTGAAGCAAGTGGCTGCTGACTAAGCACAGAGAGACATGACTACATCATGAAGTTAAACTGAATTTCTTTTTCTTACACTGAGTCACATGTGTGAGGGGTTGGGTAGGGTGTGTCTGGAGACTTTAGTCTGTGGCGTCTCTTAGTAATTTGCATGTCTTACAGTTTAGTTTAAAAGCTTGACTATGTGCTACATTTACGCAGTGGCAACGACTTGGCCAGTTACTTTAACTTATTGGATTTACCGGTTAACAAACTATGCGCTTTCTAATTAAGCGCTCGATGCCCGTGTAAGTACATTAAAGTCTACTAAAGCCTGGTATAGCTGCCAGCCCTAGAGACATGGAGAGAGAGAGAGAGTGTGGAGACAGAGAGAGAGAGAGAGTGAGTTGATGCATAGTGCATAGTGGCAAGTGCTACAGGGCAATGAATAATTGAATGCAAAATGGCCACGTGGCGACGAGCTGGCCATAAAAATGATTACACTGAACTTGACATATCCTGTTGGATGCTGCCAAAGCTGGTTACTTGGTTACTTGCCTGGGATGCTACTACTGACAGACGGACAGACGGACAGACAGACAGAATGTGCAATAAACTTGCATAAATTTTCATGCTGACAGCTCTCTAACATACACCCACACACACACACACATATACACACACGCATACACTTATATATAGTGAAGTGGCAAGTGCTATTCTTGTAGCTGGTTGCGTTTGGCATTTCTGTGGCATGTGTCCAGCTCTTTTTTTGCTCTTTGCTCTTTGCTTTTTGCTAACTGCGTTGCACTCACTCGCACACAGCGTTAATGCATAGTCCAACTATATATACTCTATATAGAGACATAACTAGCATAAGGATTTGTTCCTTCTTTTTATTATTGTTCTCCTTATTGTTGTTGTTGTTGTTATTGTTTCGGAGGGCGGAACTCTTGTTAGCCAACCGCAGCAACAACAAGGAGCATTGTAACAACTATTTTTTGGACAACAGCAAGTCTCTTATTGAATATAGTTATATATATATATATAGTACAATATGCCACGCCCTGTTTTTAAGCATTTGTTTACACACACGCAAATGGGCGTGCAAGTATAGCCCATAAAAGTTTCCATTGAAATACCGTTAATGATGCATTGAAGCAAGCACAGAACTCAGAATTCAGAAATTCTGAAATATTTCTGAATTATTTAGAAGTACTTTGAACTAAAGCAGCAACAATAGTAGTTAGGGGTCATTCAAGTAAACACAATATAATAGTTTAATGCTAAAGTTCAAGAACTTTTGCACACCAGCAAAGGACTTATAAAACAGATATAAACATATATATATATATATATATATATAATTATATATATTTATGTATATAGAGGCGTAATAATGCCTATTTGACTAAGAGAGCATAGAAAGTAGAAACGTTTTGAGTACAAAACTTCAGCGACAGCTGTGAAACTTTTACAAAAGTTGCACAACATCAACAAAAACAACAGCACAACAACAGCACAACAACAGCACAACAACAGCAACAGCAACAACAACAATAACAACAATTGAATGAACATGAAATATAAGAAATGTTAGAATATGCTTGGTTGGGCAGAGCAGCAGGCAACATATGTCAAAGTTTGGCAATTTCAAAGATTTTTGGCCCGTGGCAAAACATGATTTTTGGGGCAAACCGCAGTAAGAGAATGACTCAAGTTTATCCACTTGACTTGGACTTTAGACTTCAGTGTTGCCTCCATTTGTGCCACTGCTAATGCTGCTGTTGCTGGTGCTGCTGCTGCTGCTGCTGCTAATGTTACTGTTCAGCGTATAACCAAGAGATAGATTTGCCTGCAAGACATCTGGCCATAGTCAACGACAAGTTGCTTACTCTATAGTATCCTGGCTTGTCCTGTGCTGTCATGTCATTCCCTATACATGCAACACTGCCCCGCGCATTAATCCATTAAAAAAGTTCCTGTTTATATATATATATATATATATATATATATTTATGTGTATGTATGTGTGTGTATATTGTATACATGGCAGTAGTAACTTTATTTAAAGTGAATGTTTTTCGTGGGTTGGCAACCCTTGCTACTTGCCATCCCAGTTAAAAATCAAAGTTGTACATTGTTACTGCTGCTGCTGCTGCTGCTGCTGCTGCTGGCATGTGACATCATCAACATCACGTGCCACAGCCTGGTTATATACATATATACATCTACTCATGCTGGCCGCGTACAGTTGCCACACTCTTTGTTGGCTTCTTTGCATGACATTCCGTTTGCTGCACCCAAGTGGCAAGCAGGTTTGCCTGTATGCCATTGCCATTGGTGTTGCCATTGGTGTTGGTGTTGGTGTTGCACACAAAAATCTCAACTATAGCATGACACTGACAGAAATTGCAGTTGGCGTGGCATGGAATGTCCACTAACAAATAAAAGCAAACAAAAAAAAAAAAGAAAAAATGGTGGAAAGTATATAACGAAATAATTATTGCATACTTTTTAGAGCACGTCTTGAGCGGCAATGCCAACGTTAAAAGTTAGGTAAAGTCCAGTTTGATTGAAGCATTTGCTGCTGCATTGCTTCAGGCATTTTGGAACTGTACCAACAAAAGTGAGGCATTTGCCTTAATTAATGCAAAGCAAAATCTTTTAGCACGGCTTAAGTGGGCGTGGTTAGCAGTAGTTGTAGTAGCAGCGACAGCTGTTGGCTGTCCCAGGCAAACGGCAACACTTTGCGGTGCCTTATTTATGCAGCGACGCGTTGCACTTTAGTTTTGCATAAATTAGCAAAGATTTAAAGCGAAAATATTTTGATTTAAAATAAATTTGTGTTTTTCTTTTGATATTTTTTCTTGCAGGAAAATGGAAGATCAGTTCCTGATGTTACCGCCAGTCCGGGTCGCGCACCACCCGGCCCGCTGCCCTCTAATCAGATGCCAGGACAATTGGGTAATCAACAGCAGCAGCAGCAGCAGCAACATCATCATGCCAATCAACAGCAGCATCATGGCAACCAGCAACAAAATCGCGGCCAAATGGGTAACTCAAACAACTCGAGCGGCGCCAAAGATCCAGTGCTGCTGCAGGGTGATTTTCGTAAGGTTAGCGGCATTAGCTCAGAGATCTTTCGGCAGATAGAAGCCGTTGAGAATGATCATGATCCAAATACTGCCGCCGCACTGGAGGCAGTGGAGCGACGTGGTGAGATGATTGTACGCATTTTGGAGCCACGTTCCATGGGCAGTAAACAAGCTGTAGATGCTGCACACAAGCTGATGAACAAGGCAGATGGACGACATACTGTGCAGTTGGTAGAGATTGTAAAACGGCCCGGGCAAACTCTTGGCCTCTATATACGTGAGGGCAATGGCGCCGATCGCACCGATGGCGTCTTCATCTCAAGGATTGCCCTTGAGTCGGCGGTCTACAACAGCGGCTGTTTAAGGGTAAGCATCAAGCATTAAGGATACGTTGGGATAGTTTAAAGCTGGGTACAAATTGATTTTGTTTGTGCCTCGCAGGTGGGCGATGAAATCCTTGCCGTTAATTTGGTGGACGTCACTCACATGTCGCTCGATGATGTCGTCATCATAATGTCAATTCCTAGGCGCTTGGTATTGGCCATAAGGCAGAGACGCGGAAATCGTGGAGCGGGCTCACCAGGACCACCCACGTTGTCAAGACCGGAACAGAAGCCGCCGCCGGTGGTTGTTATCAAGCGTGATCTCAGAGACGATGACCTAGATGATACGGATCGAATGCCACGCCCTCGTTCATCACGTGAAAGACGTACAGGTAGATTAAAATGAGCGCCGTGTTTTAAATGCTAATCGGGGTTTCTTCTTCTCTTTCTCTTTACATATTCGTGCGATTAGGAGATGGCCGAGAGATGACTGAATCACGCTCCAGACTGGGACTTGGACTCAACAATTATAGTCCCCAATCAGAGCAGCTGGATATGTACTATAATACACGAGCTGGTGTCAACGCCATGGGTGAGCCACCAAATTGGGGATATAAGGCGCCGCCACCGCCCTCCTCAGTCATCACGGAGCAACCCACCAAGGGACACGCCTTTGCGCCCTCGCATGCCTATTATCAAAATGCTGGCACATTGGAGAGCCTGGCAGAGAAGGTGCACGCATTCTATCCAGGCGCACCTGGCCAACAACTTGGTTCCTCGCGTCGCATGTCCACAGGCACAGGCAACGTGGGATTAGCTCAGCAGCATGCACGTTTCCCACGCTCCGGGTCGGATCAGCATTTGCCAAGAGTTGAGTATGCCGATTATTCCAACTCCTTGGGCAGGCACTCGCTGTTGCGTTCGAGCTTAAAGCCGGGCACTGCGGCTCCCATGCCAGTGGGCGTGGGTGGCACATTGGGTCGTTATGGCCGTTATGACCAGCAACGCGGTGGCGTCTCTAAGTACGGACCGCCAGCAGCGGGTGCACAATCACTGACCCGTCGTTCCCGACCAAATCTGGATTACTCCAGTGATACGGAAGCTACCATAGGACCGCGTCCCAGTTACTACTACTATAATCGACCTGCCATAGGCAGCATGCCACGCGGTGCAAGCGGCGTTGGTGGTGGTGCAGCTGCAGCTGCAGCTGCTGCTGCTATGTTAGCGGGCACTACGGATCTCAACAAATTCAACTCATTGCCACGAGAGCGTCCAGGCGTCAGGCTGCAAGGCATTCGTTCACGCATTGGAGATCGCATACTCGATGAGAACGATGGCAATATCTCAGCTCCCGAGTATGATGCAAGGCGTGGACGTGATTTGCGGCAACGCATCACAGCGAGTCCTGGACCCTCGATCTTTACAGCTGACGAATATCGCGCCTGGCTGCGACGTGCACCAAGCAGCTCCGCCATCGCGGAACAAATGCGCATGACCCGAGATATGTTCGCCCAGCCGCGTTCACATCGCTTCTCCTGCAGCGCTGAGAACATCCATGATGCACTGAGAAATGTAAGTAATGCTGCAGAACTAAGGATACGGAACACTTGTATTAATCATTGTACTATACTTTCAGACCGAAAGCATATATTCCAGCAGAACAGGTATACTAGGCGCTGGCACGCTGGATCGCAGCCTGAGCTTGACACGTCCGATCTCCGCTTTGCCTGTGCGTTCCATGTCCTCGCAACATATTGGTGGCGCTGGTTCTATACGCTCGCCAAGCATTCGACGCATGCGTCAATTGCTGGAGCTATCAGCTGGTCCCGCCAGTCCGAGCGGTAGCATCATGAGCACCGCTGGTCATCAGAGTCCAGCACCCACGCCCAGTGCCACATTGCCGCGTCCGCATCGTCAGATCGACATCAATCCGGCAGAGTTCGCCAAATATAAGTTAGACAAACCCATTGTGGATATAGGTGGTGTGTCGGGTATGCTGTGGATACACCTACTGGCTGGTCGAGGGCTGCGCATGGCTCCAGAGCTGGGTGCACAACATGCAGCCGGAGGTGCGCCACCAGCACAAACCAGAGATCTCTACTGTGTCATCGAATGCGATCGCATACACAAGGCACGTACAGTGGTGCGTTCAGGTGATCTGCAGTTCGATTGGGATGAGTCCTTCGAACTGGACCTGGTGGGCAATAAGCAACTGGATGTGCTGGTCTATTCCTGGGATCCACAGCACAGGCACAAGCTCTGCTATCGTGGTGCCATTTCACTATCGGCGGTGCTCAGGCAGTCGCCATTGCATCAGTTGGCACTGAAAGTGGAGCCACGTGGCACCATCTATATACGCATGCGGCATACGGATCCGCTGGCCTTGTACAAGCGTAGAGGATTGCCCAGCTTGCGTGCTGGCTATCCAACACTATTCGGTGCTGATCTGGAGACTGTGGTTAACAGGGAGTCAAAGGGAGCGCCTGGTTGTGCGCCAGTGCCAGTTGTGCTGCGACGTTGCGTGGAGGAGGTGGAACGGCGTGGTCTTGATATAATCGGGCTATATAGACTATGCGGATCGGCGACCAAGAAGCGTCTGCTGCGCGAAGCCTTTGAGCGCAATAGCCGTGCTGTGGAATTGAGCCCGGAACACGTTCCTGATATTAATGTTATAACCGGCGTGCTCAAGGATTACCTCAGAGAGCTGCCCGAGCCTCTGTTTACGCGTTGTCTCTTCCAGATGACGGTCGATGCTTTGGGTAATAATCATATATCAAATCTAGCGAAGTTTAACTAATGATTCCTTCTCCATTTCGCAGCTGTCTGCCTGCCAGATGATCCGGAGGGTAATGCAAAACTGATGCTTAGCATACTTGACTGTTTGCCCAGGGCAAATAGAGTAAGTACTGACATAGCTAATAGAAGGGCTTCCTTATTAAGTTTCTTATTTCCCGATTTTCAGGCCACTTTAGTTTTCCTGCTTGATCATCTGTCATTGGTTGTATCCAATTCGGAGCGCAATAAGATGTCTGCTCAGGCGTTGGCCACTGTGATGGGCCCACCGCTGATGCTGCATTCTGCTAGTGCGCAGCCTGGAGCCGATATCGATCATGCCCAGCCAATTGCAGTGCTTAAATATCTATTGCAAATCTGGCCACAGCCACAGCAGACGCAGCATCAGCAGCTGGCACAGCACATGGGCGGCATAGCCGCTGCCAGCAGCATGAGCAATATGGCGGGTGTTGCTTCAGGTAACGTAATCACTGTGTCAATACATCAATCAATAAGCAACACAATTGTCCAGTATTAGCTACCCACCTAAAACAAATACATACACACACACACACACACAAATACTCACACACACACACACACACAGAAGCGTGTTTAGTTAGTGGCACAACAAGAACCAAAAATAATAATAATAATAATGAAAAAAAAAATACTTTGCAAGTTTTTCTTACGCTTTGAATGTGCAGCAGCAACAGCAGCTACAGTTTTCTTCTAGTAAACAAAGGCGGCACAAAATCCGTTAACATTTTTCAAACACACACACACACACACTCCTATATATATAAATATACATATACACGCATACACATACAAAGACATAATACATACTTGATCAGCCCCAGTCCCAGTCACAAAATGATCGTTCACAATTAATATTGATTAATACAGAGTCCTATGTAGACAGGTCGGCGCGGCGAGTCAACAGGGCAGCGTGGAAGCAAAGTCAATGTGTTGCCAGTGGACAGACAGCAAATTCTACTGCAGCAGCAGCAACAGCTCATGGCGGCGGGCAATCTTCTACGCTCGTCCACTTCGGTAACCAACATACTCTCCCAAGGCCATCATCAGCTCTCAGCCACAGCCAACAGTCATCTGTATCAATCAGTAGTGGGTCAGTTAGCTCAATCGCATCGAGCCTTGCAACAAGCGGTGCAACAGGTAAACAAACAGTTACAACAAACAAACAGAACAACAAACAACAGCAACAACTCACAACAACAACAACTCACAACAAACAACATGCCACAACAACAACACACAACAATAACAACAGCAAACAAAACTTAAAATAAAAATGTTTTTACAACAATTCCTATTAAAAGGAATACAAGCTTAAGTTATAACTTAACTCTTACACTACTAACAATGTTTAACACACACACGCGCATACATACAGCTACTAATACTAACACATAAACTCCAAGAAACTAACACTAGGAAACTTTTCTTACTGCTTACAGCAGTTTCTATGCCTGAACTCAGCCGATCAGTTTGCACGCTGATTTCTATGTATTCCTTCTTAATACTATATAATATTTATTCTTCAGTTATATATATCTATGATTGATCTTTCAGATCAATATATAACATACAGTTAATACACATACACACACACAAAAAACAAACAAACAAAAACTCTTTCTTGATCTTCTTACTTTTCCTGTTGACCGTTTGTAAAAGCGTATTTTATTTCAATGATATATAAAAAGTGATGAATAATAACGTCTATATATATACTAATATATATGTATATTGGTATATATTAACTATTTATTATATATAATCTTTATAAAGCATACTCTGTTGCTTATTTGATTTGTGCTTCTTAAGAATATAATTCATGATTTGCCAATAAATTTTGTATCGACGTTGTAATTGTGATATAAACTATATACTATATACATATATACTACATACATAATATGTATTTATTTGATAATGATAATTAAGTAATTATAATTATAATTATAATGATGATGATTTGAGATGCGATGTGATAATAATTGTTAACGACGTGTTAAGCATGATTGGCCCACTACTGGTAAAAGAAACAAACGAATCATTTATCGTTAAACTATATTAAAAATATCGTATATATCGTACCAATCCTTGTATATTATATACCTAAATCATATCTCAATATACGTACACACAATGCCATTGTACAAAATTCATCATTCATACGCCTCTGTATATCCTTTTTGTATAGCCTTCGTCCTTCAGCATAACGCAACAGTGCAGAATGTAGAAACTTTCAAGAACTTAATCCCAAAAGCACATTGTTCCGTAATCGATTATAACTTATAGCTTGGAGATTTGGTCCGTTTTAACCGTAAAACTAACTATAACAAACTGTGATCTGTTAAGATTTATTTATTATATATTTAAATGTATATATATATATATCTATATAGAACGTGATTTTGGTTTGAACAGAGTTCAAACAGTTTCCGTTCTATTTGTTTTAGCCAGCACTTTTTGCATTGCTCTGTTTATCTGCACATTATCAAAGGCAACCCGCTAATTGCATGTAACACCCCTCACTGCACCCCAAACCCCCGCTGCACCAACCATGTTACAGTTCATCTCATATGATGCCTAACACCTAATTGGTTTATGAATTGGCCGCATCCAAGTTTAAGAAACGAAAAACAAAAATATCCTTTGTGAAATTGTTTTGTATTGTGCCTTTTATATGTTTGCCACGTCTACCCAAAAACACACACAAACACAAACAGAAACACACATACACTTAGAGACACAAGCACACACATACAGACACCTACATTAATGCACTTTCCATACTATACTAAAAAATTAATATATATAAAATTCAAAATTAATTAAAAACAACGCACCAAATTTCCCCAAGCTGCCCAATTTAGACATCATTTGGTGTAATACCTACCCCATTTAATTGTATATAAAATTGTTGCATCGATGCCAATTAACACTGTACCAATGCCACATCTTGTGTCCTTGCTCTCTTTCTCTATATTAAATTGCAGCCCTATCAATTGGTGGGCTCAGCGGCCTCAGCAATTCCCGACCAATCGCCACTGCCACTTCCAGGCACACCCTCCCCAGGCAGTAGCTCAGCGTCGACGGGCTCCGGTTCGGGCTCGGGCTCGGGCTCAGGCAAAAGTAAGTAGTAGCAGTTGATAGCTGATGTTTCCTTATGCATTTGTGTACAATTATAGGCACTGATACCATTAAACGAGGTGCTTCACCTGCCTCTGTTAAGCAAGTGAAAATTATTGATACGCCCAGCCCGTACTCCATTGTACAGAAGAAACCACCATTACAAAAGGATGCGCCCATTGATGTCATTACACCCACAGGACAATCGGAGCCAGTCAACGCAAGCTCAAGCACATTAAACCGTAAGGGTGTCGACTTCTATGAACCGCACAAATCGCAATCCAAGAGTTTGACTGGCGATGAATCCTACAGCTCGAAGTATACTAGCAACAATCTGGACACACACAAAAAGAACAATTATAGCAGCAGTTACAGCTCCGGAAAATCCACAAATACAACGGGTGCTACGTCGTCCACACTTAGCACCGAAGACTATAAAGCAATGCGCAATAAGTCAAGCGCTACATCTAGCTCCAGTTCATCACAGGCAACGGTATTAAGTGCAGGCTCCACAGCCACTTCAGCACCGACCACTTCATCCGATGATTCCGATGACTTGGTCTCCTATAAGTCATCAGCTTCTACGAATGCGCTACTAGCCCAGTCACAGGCAATGACCACCAGCCAGCTGATGTCTAAATATTTAAAACGTGAACCACGTGTACAATTCACACCCATCAAATCACCAGAATCACCCTCACCACCTGGTGGTGGTGATGGCCTACCCAAGGGCACCTATCAGCTGGTAACACCTAGCGGGAGCTTAAGCAATGTGGTGAAGCCAAATGCAACCACTGGTGCAATTAGCAAGTATACAACCTCATCAGCATCACACAGCTCAGCGGATACCAACACAAATCTAACCAACAGCAATAAGTCCTCACCCTCTCGACTGGCCAAAGATGCCAAAGCGAGCGGTGCGGTAAGTAATTCTAGTTCCATTGTATCGAGTGGCAGGCGTCTGTTCGACAGTCTTGCCTCGTCATCATCTTCGGAAACAGAGACCAAAACTTACATAGGCGGCACCACAGTTGCCAGTGCAGGCAGCACCACTACTACCTATACCAGTGAATCTAGAAACGTAGCCAACAGTAGTGGTAGTAACAGTAGTACGAGTAAGTCCATCACAGGCTCAGAGCACAGAAGTTTTGGTAGTGCGCTCTTCGGCAGCAGCGCTTTGGGTAATAGCAATGGCCACTCCAGTACCAGCCCCTTCGCAAATACCAATGGCAATGGCCATGGTAGCAGCAATCACAGTGCCATGCATTTATATGGCACACTGCCAAAGAATGGTACTGCCAATGGCAGCAGCAGCGCCAGCACTGGTGCCACACTCTTTGGAGCTAATGCCAGCTCCTCGTATCACTCGAGCACTGGCACTGCCAGCAGCAGTGGTGTTAGCTCCATGGCGGGGTCCACAAATAGCTATGATTTCTATACAAGTGGCAGCTCAGCCAGCAGCAGTTCACGTCCCTTCGCCAATGGTGGCAATAACTATCATACCCTAGGCACCTATCGAGCTCAGTACGCGGCTACTAATCCATTTCTCGATGGCTTTGAAGAGAAGCCGAGCAGCAATGGTAGCAACAATGGCCACAATAATCATCATTTTGGTGCTGATGATAAGCTGGCAGCCAGCTCAGATAAAGCACATCAGCGAGCCTCAATGGTGGCTGCCTTCCAGACATCGGGTGACTCAAAGAATGGCAGCGATGAGTACGATGATCTTAAGTGAGTGTCCCGCGGTGTACGCTGGGCATATTTGAGTTAGGGCAGATAGTTAATATTGTGGATAATTGTCATATGAGATTGAATGCTAATTCAGTTTTATTTTTCTTTTTTGGAGTATTTACAGTTTACAAATTTACAAAACAAAGTTATCGATAACACAATATGTATCGATATATAATCTATACTTAATACGATCGAGTAAAACCAAACTATTAAAGATAAAGATTAACGAATTTTTATTAAGATCATATATAATATACAGACAACAAAAATAACAACAACAAAAATGGCTGCCAAGCTTTAAGTGTATGTATGTGTGTGTATGTTTTGTGCGTTTGTATTTGTACGTGTTAATGTAAGTCTTACGTTTAAAAAGCTTTGCCTTAACAGCATTTACATAACTGTTAAGTTCAACATTTGGCAGCCATTTTGTTACTACTTATAAGTACATCATTTACGAACAGTATTCGAGAAACAACAAAAACTAAAACAGATAAATAGAAATATTAAAAAGAAAAAACTTCAAACAGTAAACAACAAAAACAAAGAAGCAAAGTAAAAGGCTAAAAGGAAAAGAAAACAAAACGCAAAGTATACAAAAAAGTGAAAGCTTAACAATCTTAACAAATGGTTGAGCGTGCATTTAATTTATTTTACATACAAAAATAGTATATATATAAACATATATAGAAACGTAAAGATTTTTGCTGAAATCATATGTATTTTCGCAACATACAAAGCTAAACCAAGAATACTTATTACGTACGATAATGTACGAAGATTTTTCCCAAAACAAAAAAGAAAATTCCAAACAAAATAAAAATCCCTCCTTACATATTCTATGCGTATGTTAAGGCGACCAAAATCTCTATAAAACATTTAAATTAAACTTACAAATTATTGGAAATTTTTTCGAGCAATATATTTGCCTACAGTGTTTCTCCAAGCCTCTTATACATATATAATATATATATATATATATATATAAAATATATATAAGTATATATATATATATATAAACTACATACATATAAACAGCCAGACATACATGTACATACAGACAATTTCATCAACAGAATTTCATACATAATGTACTTCCATTAAAAACTATATACTTCACTCACTCTCACACACACATATACACATACACATACACATACACTTAAAACGCATACTTAAAAATACATGAATTTATTGACAAATCGATGTGCTTAGTTTTTTGTATGAAACAAAGTCTGATATACACACTAATATACAAGAATATGATATATAATATTCTTAAACATAAATATACAAATAAATACATATATATATGTATATGATTATATATATATATGTACATATACAGTAAAAACACGCTTTGCGACTATGACAAAGAACAACAAAAACAAAAAACAAAAAATAATCTACAAATTTTACATACATTTTTTTATTTGAAAACTTAAGCTACAGCTTTTATATATATATAGAAAAGAAATGGATGAAACTGATGATATATATATAAAAAAAGCTATAACTTATTATATATATAACTATATGCTTAATTAAACTGTAAATACCCAGAGTGTTCTTGAAGCTCTTGTGCTTTTGAGTCTGTCGTTTGACTGAAAAGGATGAAAAAGGATAACTCGAACCATATAACACACAGCTAGTCAGTCAATGTTTGCCAGTTCATTATAGTTTATAGTTTTTTAGTAACTAGTTTTAGGAATGGAAAGAATAATGGTAACCAATTTAAGTTTAGCTTTTTGCTAATTAATTATTATTATTATTATTATTTTTTGATTTTAGAAAGCCAGGGAGCATTCGTAAGCAATAAATATACTATACATACATATATATATATATATAAATATATATTTATCCACAATTTAGAAACACCGAAAAAAATTGAATAAAAAAAAGTAAAACATACTGAACAAATATACAGAAAGAAACCTACTGCATATGTATTTTATAAACTTATATACATAGTATAAAGTAGTGCAAAGAAATATATAATTTAGTTACCTAAATGAAACACCAGCATAATCAGTCGTCATCATCAAAGTACAACTTTCAAACATTCAATATATAGTTACAATATATATAGCAGAAATCCAAAATAAAAATATAAAGAAATTCACAAACAAATTTGCATCAATTACCAAAAAAAAATAAAAAAATACAAAAAATATAAATGAAATATAATTAGCTAAATCAGTGCATTATTTGATATTAAAACATATTATGTATAAAAAAAAAACAAAAACAAAATAATGCGTTGAAAATTTTAAATAGCAAATTATTCGGTTAAATTGTTGTCACATTTATTTTATACAAAAAAAAAAAAACTAAACAAAACCAAAAAAAAATATAAGAAAAACATTTTAAGTGTTAAACATGAAAGATACAAACCAAAGAGTTATAAACAACATGAAGAAGTGGAAACCTAGTTGATGCTAATTAATTTTTATATATATAGTAAATTGTTGATTATTAAATATAGCGTGTAGTATTTTTAAACAAAAGCAACAGCAATTTGACAACAAATTCAAATCAGTTTACAACTATAATTAAAAAATTAATTATAGTTTTGATTTCTCTTAAGAATTTCTGTTTGTAGATTTTTATGTGTACTTAAAGCCAATTTTTTAATTATTTCTATTTAATTCACTAAAGCTTTAATCGTTGAACGACTCAAAGGTTATAGAAGTTTTCAAATTAACAAAAAAAAAAAAAAAAAAACACCCCTATATATATATATAAATATATATATTCGTATTCTATCAAAAAGTACATCAGAGAGATGAGGCAACATTTCAATTGATTTGCAAATTGTTGTGGCTTCTTAGTAATAGCTGAGCTTTAGATAATAGTATATAATCCTGGCCTAGTTAGTGTTAGAAAATTGTGGTGTTAGTGGATGTGCTGATAGTGGTAGCGGTGTTGCTGGTATTGGTGGTGGTAATGGTGGTGGTGTTGATGATGGTGTTGGTGGTGCGATGTAGTTGCATAGTTTAAACGGTTTGTCATTTGGCGCTTGTGCTTATTGTTCATCTATTTTTTTTTTTAAATGGTGTGCGATGGGCTTGAAATTGCTTGCTAAGTAAACATAATAATAATAATTACAATAATATAAATAATACCAATAATAATAATAATAAATAATAGTATATGAAATGAAGAAAATAAATGTTTATGGAAAATATATCACTGTGTCATATCGTACATTTATACAAGTTAAATTAAACCGATAAACTTTGGCGAACAAACCGATAGCGATAAACAATAAAAAAAATCTTGTTGAAAAAAAAAAATAGTATTTATATTAAGAAAACAAATTATATAACTAAATTAATAGCGGCAAAGCGGCAACTATAGTTAAATATATATATTAAAAAAAAAAAAACAAAATAATAGTAACAAATATTGGCAAGAAGAAAACACAAAACAAATTGTATATGCATTTAATTTAGCCTAAAAGAAAAAAAATTACAATTAAAATAATTAAAGTAACTACAAAGCAAATATGTTAATGGCATTTAGAGAGCAAATATGAATTGATAAATATTAACAAAAACAAAAAGAAATATACACAAAAATCACATGAACATAATGTTAGTTGAATGAAATAAATAAATAAAAACTAATTTATTGAAATGTATTGCACAATATTGTACACCTAAAAAAAAATATTAGAAAACAAATAAAACTTATCTAAAAAATTGTAATAGAATCGTATAGAAAGGCAGCAGCGCTATCTGGATATGTATGTAGAAACCCTAGACATGTTTCAAGGATCTCATTTTCAAAATTTTCATTTCAAATAGTAACATAACTAACAGATAAACAATATATATATATATATATATATATAAATATATATATGTCCCCAGAATTGTTTCATAAGAAAAAAAAGCTCAGTTGTACAATACAATAGTTTTAATAAGTTGTATAGTAATTATACCTAATGAATACTATGTGAATTTATGTGTGTGTGTCTATTGTATTAAATGTGCCTAAAGATATACATTTATTTATTTTTGATTATTTGTAAATGGAAAGAAAATAACAACAACATTCAAAGAACCCAAATGAAAACAAAAAGAGTATCGTATCTTTTTAATACAATTTTGGGGATTAAATTTGTATTTCTTTTGTCGAACTTAACATGCAAATGGAGACCAAATGCTCAGGGCTTAGCGAGGTATTATTAACAAATAAAAAAAACAAAAGGAACTTAATATACACAAAAAACAAAAAAGAAAAATGCAAAAAAAAAAGAAAACAAAACATATATAAGAACTAATTGTAATACATCATGAGCATGCTCCATTAAAGTTAATAAAAATATATTTCAGTTGCATCAATTTCGCTCCTATAAATGTGCAACTGCAGCAAGAAATAAACACCAAACAAACAATGAACAATCCAGCAATCAAATTTACAAAAACTAAACAATCAATTTCTTAATTTTATAAAAGACTGAATGAATGTAATACCAACAACAACAACAACAACAAGAACAACAACCACAACTTTCTGAAGAATTGGAGAAAGTTTTCATATCAAATTTGCAGAATATATTTTTATTTTTTTCCAACTAAAAATTCCCAAATAACAAAGCATAATTCATATATAGCTTCAGTTCTAATCATTCAAAATTTACTATACTATACACCTATATAGCATTCCCATATTTACATATATATATAAATATATATATATATATATACTTTGATCATTGAATTAAACATTTTAGCGCCTCCGTATACTAAAAATCGTAAATAAATAGTCAAATCTAGCGAATATAATTCAAAATATTACCACCAGCATTTTGCTACATACTAAACTATAACTAAAATACAATAATAATAATAATAATAATAATAATAAATAGTCTAAAATCTAGTTGAAAAAAGTATAATGAATGATGGCATTTAGTGGAAATTTTTCTATATATAAATATATATAAAAATAACCACAACTACGGAATATATAAAAAAAAGTAAAGAATATCTATTAAATTTGGAAATGATTTTTTGAAACCCACCACAAAAAACAAACAAAGAAAATGAACAAACATAGAAAATTTCTTACAACGGAAAACTAAATTTATTTTCTCTCTAACATTCAATTTTATATGAATAACTTTTGTTTAATTTTCTTAATTCTATTCTAAATTTAAAAGCAGCTGTCGTATTTCCATGTTATATACATAATAAATTCATAAACTCTTATGTACATATTACTTATATATTACCTATTCGAGAACCACACACACACACACACATACACACAAAGCACATATATATATAAATACACAATAAACATAATTATACATATTAAGTTATGTAAATATTCGCAGCAATGAAAGCTTAATTAAACCCGAAGAACAAATTTCAAACCGCATCTAAAGACAAACCCAAATGAGGCAACTTGCGCGTAAAAACAGCTAATGAATAGAACAAATAATACTCTGATATTACCACTGCCACAAAGTAAAAGTCAAAGTAAAATTAAACGTTATTATAGACATTAAAATAATGAATATACACATAAGTATATACATACATATATTTATATATATACTTTGCAAGTAAATAATAATGCAAACAAGACAAGGAAATTCATTAAAAATTTACATACATAACATGCATCCGCAACCGCATCAGCATCCGCATAGATACGTTTGCATTATACATAATAAAAACAAAACGAAGAAAAAATCATACATATGAATACATAAGTCAACCTTAAACTTATTATTTATTCAAAATTATAATAATAACAACAATGATAACAATAAAATTTATCTTAAAAATGCATTAACTAAATCCATAAAATAAAATAAAAATAAAACAAATAGTTCTTTGCGTGAGAATAAAGCGATGTTACATTATTTAATGAAAATATATACATATAAATAAAATATATACCAACAAAGCCTTTTATTTTCCATGCTGTCTGTAGGGAATATAAAAATAATAGTTTTTTCTTTTTTATTAATTTCAAAATTATGAAAATAATAGTCCTTATATCGTATTTTGAACTGTGAATGAACATCTAATCCTAATTTCCATGCAATATAACACTGCTTGTTCCATTCCATTTCATTTCATTGCATGAAGCAGTATACTGTTCCTGCATTCTAACAAGCAGTGCGCCAAAAACACTACTTGCCTAACCAAAATACCATTTGGGTTCATGTCTCGACTAAGCATAATTTAATTCACAGGAAAGAAATATGTAAGGTAAATTTAGTCATAGTGAAGTTTCATCGTGGGTAATTCCGATGAACCAATACTTCAATTAATAAGTAGAACATTCCTCATGTACATTGTGAATTTCATCAAGATTGAATACAAAGCACAAAAGTTATTCAGCATTCATTATCAGCATTTCCAATTTTGTCAATGTAAAAATTGACGAAAATGGTCAATGTCTCAGATTTGAAAAAAACCGATTGTATTCGACAGGAGTAACTTCCAGGACTCCAAAAAAGTTTATTCTTTTGAAATCGGACCAAAATTGGCACAATTAGAGCTAATTTAGGTGAAAAATTAGTCATTTTTACCACTAAAGTCCTTTTATCTCCTGTATATCCTTGCGTATCCTTGCGAATCCCAATTCAAAATAAGGACCTCATTACAAGCTTTTGATTGACACCAAGCACACTTCGCTACATCCCGTAGTTTACGAGATATTAGCAATTTTCTATAGATTCAACCTACTCCCACATTCTGTTCGCCTGTTACTTTGAAATTTACTGGGCTGCAATTTGCTTGACTGAAATTTGTCAAAAATTTGGTTTACCGCACACACCCACACACACCCACACACACAGATGGAAAATTGTTAATAACTCGTAAAGTACAAGCCGTAGCTCAATGTGCTTGGTGTCAATCGAAAGCTAATAAAGAGCTCCTTATTTTGAACTTGAATTTTGCAAGGATATGCAAGGATATACAGGATTAAAAAGGATTTTAAAACTAAAAATGACTATTACTAAGCATAATTTTTTACTGATTAAATTTCTTTTACGCATACATAATAAGTAGAACATTTTTTATATATTTTGTGAATTTCGTTAAGATTGAATAATAAGCAAGGAAGCTATACAACATTCAGTATCTTGGTATACCGCACCTAAATAAGCTTGCTTAAATAAGCTATATCTTTGACAATTCTGCCTCGATTATAAGTTTTTATACCTCGTACGACTCGTAAAGATCAGCACTAATTTATGGCATCAAAAAACAATAAAAAAAAACCGAATTTTGTCAAGCGTTAACACTGCAAAAATTGGAAAAATTTTCAATGACTCAGATTTGAATAAAACCAATTGCATTCCACAAAAGTAAGCCCTAGGACTTCAAAAAAGTATATTCTTTTAAAATCTGTGTATATTCGCCAGAATTATAGCCAAACAAAGTTCCAAAAATACACAAAAATTTCTATAATCCCGTTTTCAACTTTTTTTACTTATTTCAAAACAGTTTTCTTTATTTACTGGTCAAAATTAAAAATAAGAAAATATAATTCGACTACAAATTTAAAAGAGGAAACTGCATGTAAATATTGATAAAAAATAAACTAAATAAAATGAAATTAAAATCAGTAAAGTGAAAATATTAATAAAAATTCTTCAACTTTCTGTTGCAGCATTACATTTTAAAGTAACTAAACTTTGTAATATTAAATAAATAATAAATGTTGAGATATTAACTAAATATTGAAAAGAAATGTGTATAGTTTTTAATGATTTAAATCTTATGTATGTAAATTTTAATGAATTTCCTTGTCTTGTTTGCATTATTATTTACTTGCAAAGTATATATATAAATATATGTATGTATATACTTATGTGTATATTCATTATTTTAATGTCTATAATAACGTTTTATTTTACTTTGACTTTTACTTTGTGGCAGTGGTAATATCAGAGTATTATTTGTTCTATTCATTAGCTGTTTTTACGCGCAAGTTGCCTCATTTGGGTTTGTCTTTAGATGCGGTTTGAAATTTGTTCTTCGGGTTTAATTAAGCTTTCATTGCTGCGAATATTTACATAACTTAATATGTATAATTATGTTTATTGTGTATTTATATATATATGTGCTTTGTGTGTATGTGTGTGTGTGTGTGTGGTTCTCGAATAGGTAATATATAAGTAATATGTACATAAGAGTTTATGAATTTATTATGTATATAACATGGAAATACGACAGCTGCTTTTAAATTTAGAATAGAATTAAGAAAATTAAACAAAAGTTATTCATATAAAATTGAATGTTAGAGAGAAAATAAATTTAGTTTTCCGTTGTAAGAAATTTTCTATGTTTGTTCATTTTCTTTGTTTGTTTTTTGTGGTGGGTTTCAAAAAATCATTTCCAAATTTAATAGATATTCTTTACTTTTTTTTATATATTCCGTAGTTGTGGTTATTTTTATATATATTTATATATAGAAAAATTTCCACTAAATGCCATCATTCATTATACTTTTTTCAACTAGATTTTAGACTATTTATTATTATTATTATTATTATTATTATTGTATTTTAGTTATAGTTTAGTATGTAGCAAAATGCTGGTGGTAATATTTTGAATTATATTCGCTAGATTTGACTATTTATTTACGATTTTTAGTATACGGAGGCGCTAAAATGTTTAATTCAATGATCAAAGTATATATATATATATATATTATATATATATGTAAATATGGGAATGCTATATAGGTGTATAGTATAGTAAATTTTGAATGATTAGAACTGAAGCTATATATGAATTATGCTTTGTTATTTGGGAATTTTTAGTTGGAAAAAAATAAAAATATATTCTGCAAATTTGATATGAAAACTTTCTCCAATTGTTCAGAAAGTTGTGGTTGTTGTTCTTGTTGTTGTTGTTGTTGTTGGTATTACATTCATTCAGTCTTTTATAAAATTAAGAAATTGATTGTTTAGTTTTTGTAAATTTGATTGCTGGATTGTTCATTGTTTGTTTGGTGTTTATTTCTTGCTGCAGTTGCAGATATCATAAGGAAGCGAAATCGATGCAACTGAAATATATTTTTATTAACTTTAATGGAGCATGCTCATGATGTATTACAATTAGTTCTTATATACGTTTTGTTTTCTTTTTTTTTTTGCATTTTTCTTTTTTGTTTTTTGTGTATATTAAGTTCCTTTTGTTTTTTTTATTTGTTAATAATACCTCGCTAAGCCCTGAGCATTTGGTCTCCATTTGCATGTTAAGTTCGACAAAAGAAAT